>CAUYLG010033314.1:0-181529 GCA_963573385.1 Cacajao melanocephalus | reverse complement strand
ACAGGAGGACAAGAATGGGTGGCCGGGAGGCCAGGTAAGGGACTGTTACAGGACTCCTAGAACAACACAAATAGAACTTAGATGAGGGAGGTCAAAGATGGAGAAAACGGAGTATTCTTTTACTCCTGTCAATTTATGGTGCCCTTTAGGCAATTATTAGCTATATAAAACAATGGAAACAAGAAACAGCTAGAGAGAGCTGTTTCTTTGGTCACTGAAATTCAAGATCCATTTTTTCTTCTGAAAATTTCCCCATGCATGTCAGAACCATATGATCACTGTCCCTCAAAGTGGTGAGTCCATGATTTAGAATAAAGCAGTTTCCAAGTTAGAAGATTTAGCAAAGTAGGTATTGAACATAGGTAATATGTTTCATGGAGACTTAAAATCTAATTATAGACGATGATTATTGCTCACTGTGCTGATTGGCTACTGTATTAGTTTGTTTTTATACTGCTGATAAACACATACTCGAGATTGGGTAATTGATAAAGAAAAAGATGTTTAATAGACTCACAGTTCCACATAGCTGGCGAGGCCTCACAATCATGGCAGAAGGCAAAAGGTACATCTTACATGGTGGCAGGCAAGTAGAAGGCAAAAGGTACATCTTACATGGTAGCTAGCAAGAGAATGAGAGAACCAAGTGAAAGGGGTTTCTCCTTATAAAATCATCAGATCTTATGAGACTCTTTCACTACTGGAAGAACAGTATGGGGCAAACTGCCCCCATGATTTAATTATCTCCCACTGGGTCCCTCCCACAACACGTGGAATTTATGGAACCTCAATTCAAGATGAGGTTTGGGGGAGGACACAGCCAAACCATATAAGCTACTTAGTATATCCTTTAGATTGAGTCCACACACTTTTATGAGTATTAAAAAATAGACCAAGAGTTTTGTTTTCTTTTTAATTAATTGGCTTCTGTCAGTATTGTCATCTCCATGGACATCCTTATTTCTTTGCATATTTTTTACACCAGGCATGGTTAAGAAGTTAAATTGAGAGACTGTCAAAATCATTAATTTTCTGTCATGTTTAAATAACTGGTTGGCCCCTTAAGCAGATTGTATGATATTACTTTGCAGATTGAGGCTTTCTGTCAGAATGTACTGTCTCCCAAAGGAAAAGAGAGCTGCAGAGCTTTGGGGCTATACTGTAGGAATGTAATTTGTTTGTTCAACAAAGCATGGCAGCTAAACCCTAGAATTATTTGTTGTGTGACTTCCTTATTAGACCATGTTGAAGAGGGATGTAGATTACTGGATGCTCTGAGGAATGCAGATTACTAAAATGAATTAAAATGCAATTTGTTTTTTCCCATAGATATTTTTAAATGCAAAGACAATCCGGCTGGGAAATCTACCAACTGGCTCCTTCCCATCTTCTTCACCTAGCTCCTCGAGTTCTCGACAGACAGTGTATGAACTCTGCGTCTGTCCCAATGGCAAACTTTACCTTTCTCCAGCAGGAGTAGGTTCCACTTGTCAGTCCAGTAGCAACATCTGCTTGTGGAGCTGAAGTGACTGATTTCTCCTCACACCAGAATAGCCTTTTGTTCCTGTCCGTCTGCTTCACAGTTCTGCTCGGTTTCCCTTGTGATCAGTCCAGAGCTTCTTTGAATGGTCCACAGAGCAACTTCCAGTGTGAGCAGGGATTCGCCACCACCTTCTCTTGTGATTTACTGTACTGCTCAACACAGAGAGTGTGAGTGACACAGCAGTGGAAAAAGCGTCATCAGCAGGAAAACTGGATCATGACTTTTGCTCAAAAGGGAGAATAACATAGGTGCCTTTGCTACATGAAGTGAAGCACACAGTTTTAGATTTTTGCAGGACTTGGATATGAACTGCACATATATACATTACATAAATGAAATTCCCAGTATCCAATGGCAAGATGAAATGGTTAACCCTGTAAGAAAACTTATTCTACAGTCTGAAAGCACAATTTTCCATTCATCTTTTTGGATGTAAACTTTTATCCCCAACTTTTAGAATTTTGAAGCATTATGTAATGCTTGCTTTACTAAAAATTAAATTCAATACATGGTTTTTAACTAAACAAAACAAAACAATACAGAATCTCTCCCTGAGTTTTCATTTTGTTTCTTTAATTTCAGTGTGTTGTTACTCTTTGTCTACTAAGTCTAGAATTTTGTACATTAGGTGATTTTGAAAGCACTCAGCAATATAATCTTTACAAAATTTACAAAATGCCATTTTAATGATGTCATTTGTCGAATCTGGATGGCCTTATATAATATTTACATGGCTACTGCATGTGATGTATTTGCTTTTAACAAAACATCTAACTGATTGCAATATAAGATAGGATTAAGAAGGACATGCTGATGGTATTAAATGCATAGATCATTTTTTAAAAAATTCACATGCTATCCTTTACACCTAGGTTTTAACAGTATAATTTGTGTTTGCTCTATTCACTTTACACTTGATTCTGACTGCTAAAATTCAAACATCCTCCAAATAAATAATACTAATTTGATGCATAATGCTGAGAATAAATTCACTTCCATTGGGATATCATCTTCAACATTATTATCTATTTATTTTTATTGTAGGTTAAGCTTTAAAGAAGTTAGAAGTTAACTTAAAAATTCTTAACAGCAAAAATGACAAATGCTAATAAACATTGAAAATGTGTTTACTACATTAGATTCATACTTCAGGAATTTAGTCACATTTCTATTCAGCTCTTAACATATATTTACTTTTATTAGACTGTTAAGCTACTGTGACATCAAAAATTATAGCTCTTTTCATTCTCCACTGCTTACTTTCATATATGACCTCTTAATAACTTTAGAATATTACAGTTTCATTTATCACAATATCCCTTAACTCAGATTCTTAAAACTTACAGAATCAAAGAATGTAAAACTGTATTAAGTATTCCTGTTATGGGAAGATGACTTAATTACTGTTACTGTAAGGTAAGTCCTGAATTTTCACATGCCAATCAACTTTTTGCTCCCCCATGCACACTACCAACCAGCGTGTTGAAACTACATTTTGGAAATTAACGGCTGTAGAGTCTTTAGACTTCAGGTCCCTACAGCTCAGAGTGAATTGGGAAATCAGAACTTGTTGAAAAACGTGTGGTTAATGAAAGTAGAAATATTGGCAACGCAAGAAGAAAAGTGATTAACATTTGACCAGAATGATCTTGTTTGTATGACCTAGTATATCAAACAACTGAAAACGCCCATTTCCAGTGTACTCAGCAGAAGGGTTCAAAGGCTAATTTGTTATTTTTAAAATAAAATTTGACTTGTGTTTGGATGTTATTATATCCCTTTTAATCAATATTGAAATAAGAATCAAACAGTTGCTTACAAAGTTATAACACAAGAGTTTAACTTATATTAAAATTAAGAGAATACAAGAAATCTCACATTGGTCTTTGCAAAATAAAGTATAACAAGAAATGTTGAGAAATTATGTGTGCTAATCACTATATTACGGAATTTTAAGGAAACATTATGTAGTAATTTGAGACATATTCAAGTTCTAATCATACTTCTATTAAAACAATTAGAAACTTTCTGATTCAAATGGGAATAATTCTTTCAATTAGAAACTGGCCCTGTTTCTAATTTCAGCTGTCTTCTACATCAATTGAGCTGTTTTAGGCAGTTTGGAAATCTCTCCAGGCTTCAGTTTACTCAACTTTACAGCAAAAGTATTGAATAAACAGTGTATTGAGGTTCCTTACTATTCCAACATGTTCTAATTTCAAGTACATATATTATGGAAGGCAGAAGAGGAAACTGAAAATTTAAATTATGTCATAAGAGGAGAAAAGATGAAAAACTGGGAAAACAAGATGTAAAAACCAATTCCAGTGAGGGGGATGTCAAATTTTTAATTCAAATATATTCTGAAAAGTATAGACACAATTCAAAAGTAACTCACAAGTTTGAGAGATTTAGACTGTATCCAGATGATATTAAAAACTTTAATTTAGTAGAAAAAACAGTGATAGAGATGGCTTTCCCATTCAACACCAAATAATTGCTTTAATTTATTTGACTAGCTGTTTCAGATTTCTGAGGCTAAAAGAATACCCCTGCCTCAGATATCAAGCCTATAATGAAGGCTTAGAAGAATGTCCTGAAAAGGCCTCAATTTCCACATTCAAAAAAAAAAAAAAATAAAGGCTTAAAAAAAATACAGTGGTCCTATAATGGCAGACTACCCAAACAGATTCATTATCTGTTTTCCCAGTACCATCTTTATGTTACAACATGTATAAATATAACGCAGTTTACTTATGATATAAATATTGTCTTCCCCAAATGACACTGAGAAAAATGAGTCCTTTAATGTGTACTACATTGACATGACTCAGCTATCTTATTACCCATAACTTAATAACTTCATATTCAGTTTAGCACAGGAAGGAAGAAAAGAAAGAAGAAAAAGAGGTTGGTACTATTGCTAGCATTTAAGGTTTTTGCCAGGAATGCACAAACTGAGATGTATTTAAGTTTAGGTTTGGGGGATCAAAAGGAACGATGCAAAGAGAACACATTATTCTTTCCTTTTTCAGAACATTTCAATAAAAAACTTCAAAAAAGAAACAGCAAGAACAACAAAAACTTCCAAATTTCCTACTACTTTTGTTCAACATTTCCAAAATTTCTATCTAGTACTTACTAGTCTTATATATATATATATAATTTTTTAATTGTAAATGATATTCTGTATAATTTGACATGTAATTATTTATCTAAGGGTTTAAGACACTTATGCACTTCAAATTTTACTGTAACTTGGGAATCCCTAGATCACAGTACTTCAAATCTCAGAGAATGCAGCCACCAATTCCAGCTCTAGTTCTGCTCTTAGCTAGTCATGTGAACTTACTTAAGACATATATTTAATTATGTTGGTCACAGTTCACTTATCTGTGAGGGGGTATATCAAACTAGACATTTTCTTTGGTCACTTTCATTTTTAAATTTCTCTGATTCATTTAAGGAAGTACTCATAAATCTTAGGTTAAGTAGCCATCTGAACTAGCATTTGTAATCTCCTTCTGCACCTTGAAAAGCTGCTTATAAGTGTTGAAATACAAATCTTTTTGGCAACCTACTTCCTATGCTCTTTCTTATACTCCCTTTTTTGCTCTTACCATTTGAACATTAAAGTTCCTTTGGAAAAATCATGCTTTGTTCACAGGTTTTAACAATATGGTTGATGTTAAAAAAGAAAATAATGCATTTGAGTTTGATTCAAAATGACTGTTTAGGCAATTAATAGAAGTATTAACCAAATATAAACATCCTGTTGATCTATTATCTCCTTAAAGCTAAAATGCATTAATCTTTTGAAGAAACGATAGTGTGATCACAGAGATTAATTGCTGAATTGCTTATAACATGTTATTCCATTCAAAATTCCTATATAATCTATCTGAATGACAACTGAAGAATGCCTTATTTAACGAAAAATGGCATTTGATACAATAAAACTCCTAATATATCATTTCATTGCAAACATGGTATCTATGTATGAGGCCCCAATAGCCTAGAGAATGTCTAATGAATATGAGAGTTATATTTCATAGTAAATAATGTCAATATAATGTTAAATTATGAAAATCATTGAAAGTATTTAGTGGCAAAATTTTCTATAAAACCTTCAAAGCCAAATTCATATTTGAGTTTTATATGAGTGAGATCTTGTCACCAAATTCTTCCAGTAGCTGTGGTCTAATAAGAATTGTTCATGTGATCATATTTAATGACATACAGAGAAATGATTTTCTCTATATACTGGTGTATATTACAGTAATGAACACTGCAAAATATCGCAAAGTAAAGGAAAATTTTGCATTTGTATTCATTTTCAACAATCATAATCCATAACTTAATTGAACACTGTTATTCATGTTGTTTTATACTGCAATGCATTCATTATTTAAATGTCAAAGACCAAAGAATAGGGGTTTTATTGTATTTAACTCCAAAACACTGCTGTTCCTACTAATTTATTCAAATGAATGGGGGGAGGGCTTATAATTATAACATGAGTTAGAAAACATTCTTCTTGGAGGATTCTGAGCTGTAGAAATTAATGAATGTTTTGTTTCAGAAGGGAAACATCATTAGTGTGGTCTACTTTTTTTAATACATGCATAACGAACACCTTGGTACTCATAAAACCAATATATAAAGACCATATTCCAAAATGGGCCCAGTATGGATTTACTTAGCCGAGTTTAAACTTTCACTGCTTGCTGTTCTGAACATTATTTGGAGAATACAATTAATTTGAAATGCTTATAGAATCAGAGGGCTATTTTTTAAGTGTTAACTGATATGGCTCTGCTCTTTGAGAAAGCCAATGAAAAACATTAAAGGAAATGAGGTATAATGAACTTTAGTTCTTTATTTTTTTTCTTTTCAGTCTTAATATCTCATTTGTTTGAATATTTATCAATAAAAGCCAAACAGGGTTAAAGATGGGCAAGGACATTCATTAACAATGGAGATATGTAATTTGGAGTTTGAGTGTCTTGTTATTTACACAATTCTTTAAATCAGGTCCACTATTCATTTATTTTGTTTTGTACTTTCATGTAAATGTTTTCTTGTATATATAGATATATTAAAAATGGAACTATTTTCTTACACATACTATGCAACATGTTTGTAAAACTGCAATATTACCAAAATTACAAAAGCTGTGCTTTTGTACTCTATCTTGCTTTATGTAAAATCACTTTTTCTATTTAAATGGACTGTCTGTCCTATAAACTGTAGATAACTTATCTATTCAAAAATCAGTCTATTGTATGTTTTGTTTAGATTGAAGTGAATTGGGGTATATTTTGGGGGAGAGAAAATGCAGCAAAGTTTTGGCAGTTGGAAACCTTTTTTTTTCCTCTGAAATGAGACCTTTTGAAGCATGCAATGAGCTCACATAATTTAAGATCTCTCCTGTGATTCTTGTAATTTGTCCTAATTTTGGTGCTACTATGTAATCATGATTAAATGTGATAGTCAAAACAAAGAGGATCAAATCTTACATGCGATCATTTCATTTATTTTATCGAGTTTTTAAAAACAGTTCAAAGAAGAGTATTAGTAGTGAGTAGAGACCTTTTCAGTTCTGTATTTTAAAAATCAATACTATTAAGATGTATGTTTTAAAAATTTTAAGCTTAATCCATATACTTATACTGGATAAAAATGCTTCTCTTATGAAAATCTGGTCATATTTTCCCTTGTAAATATATGACCAATAAAACTGAAGAATTCAAATCAATTTAATGATAAAATCACTACACTTTATTCAATAAGCTAATATTCATTGTAGAGTCCCTCTGATTTGATTTTTGAGATAAGACCAAAAAAAAACTACTATATGCACAAACCTATACCCCTGCATATACATATATCACATTACACACAAAAATACACATATATGCAATGAAGAATATAAGCAGATGATAATCAGCATTACTTATTTGATGTATTTCTTCATTTCCTTGTTACATTCACTGTATCTTAATCCAGGAGGATTTGAGGTAATCACATGGACTTTATTAAATTTTATTATATATCCAGTCCAATGCTGTACATACCTTGAGACTGACATTGTGCCACATTGTTTCCGAAACAAAACTGTGTTCACAGGAAGTTCCCCCAGACCAAGAGTCACTATTACTTTTTTTCCTTGCTGTCCAAGTGTCTCTACACAGTTCCAGATATTATTTAGAAACAAAATCAAAACAGAACTATTTACATTCCTCATGAAGACTTCCAAATGTTAATTCTAAACAGAACACAAATGAATGCTTTCAGTTCAGGGAAGCATATACGTTCTGTAACTAGAAAGTTTTGGATGGTTTGGATATGTGTGCAACCAAATACTTGCATACTTATTTCCAGCAGATTCTTAGGCCATTTACCAACCATACTAATGCCTGGATTTGCTAACCTCTTTTAATAGTGGGGCAAATAAGGAAACAAGTTTTTCTCTATACTCACACTCAATACTGTGATCACATGTGTAGTTTTTCCTGACAATAACCAATACTCCCATGCCGGTTGCATGTCCTACAATTTAATTACATTTCCACACCAACTGAAGTTGGCACGGATGTCATAGGTTAAGGGCTCAGTCTCACAAGATTTCCCCCTATTCCAGACCCCAGTCACAAGTAATAGGACCCCAAGTTACCCACAATTTCTGTCTTAATGGGCTACAAATCCCATGATCCCTTCTTGGGTTTGAAAATTTGCTAGAGTGGCTCAGAGAACTGAGAAAAACAGTTTATTTACTACTGCTGATTTATTACAGAGAGGATTTTGAAGGATGATGAACAGCCAGATGAAAAGGCATGTAAGCTCAGGTTTAGAAGGGGCCAGAAGGCAGGAAGTTGGGGCTTGTCACTCTCCCAGCACATGGATGTGTTCACTGACCCAGAAGCTCTCTGAACCTCATAGTTTTGAAATTTTTATGGAGGCTTCATCATGTAGGAATCATGAATTATTTACTCCAGCCCCCGACCCCCACCTCCTGCTGGAAATTAGAGAGTGAGGCTATAAGTCCCAATCCTCTAGTCATAGCTTGGTCTTCCTGGTGACCAGCTTCCTTCCAGGATTCCACAGTCACCTCGTTGGAACAAAAGCCACTACTATCACTCAGAAATTACCAAGGTCTTAGGACTTCCGTGTCAGGAAGTGGCTTAAAGACCAAATATGAAAACAAAAGTTCTCCTAGGATCCCTATTTGCAAGAGTTTTCGGTGCTCTGTGTTAAGAATAAGAAACAGGAACTGATATATACATTTCTTCTTATTTTACATGGTACTATGGAGAATTGAGGTTGGGAATGGGTATTAAGCCAGATGATTCAATGCGATATTATATTAATGTTTTCAGAAGACTGGTGTATCACTAAAATAACTGCTCCAGAAAATAGCACCTGTATGAATTCTAAATGTTCCTGTAGCTTCTTCTAATTACCAAGCAGAAACTTACCCTCTTTAGGGAGGTCACATCACAAATTTTGACATGAAAGGTATTTGTTTGCATTTCTCTTTCCCTCTTAGTAAGAATTATTACTTGCCATGAAAGCAGGTTTTATGGTAATGAAGAAATCTTGCTTTTATAATACTAATACTTTTTAAAAATTAACACATTCAGCTAATAAAAATTATTCTAACTAAAAAAAGGAATCACTTGATTTATTTAAAATATAAATGGGATCCCTAGTGTTTTCATCACTCAAAGAAACACCACTGATACAAAAAAGAGACTATGTCAGAAAAAAAGATTTAAGTGCAGCTTATAAATAAATACTAAACTTTTTCTCAAAAACATCCCCAAATCACTGTTTTTAAAAAGTGGTGCATATAAATCATAAAGATAAAATGAGTAAACTGATTTGGTCTAAAAATCATGCTCAGTATATTTTATAAACTATTACTAAATATAACATCAAATTAGTTTTCCAGATATTTTTAGTAGATCTAGCCATATTTTCTAGGTGATAATCATTTATTTTCTCTGTAAAGTTGTTTTCAGAAGGATATAATGTTCTACAATATAGAGGACAAAAATATTAAAGGAAAGCCATAGAGAAGACAGAAATAACAAAAAGGTTAAACACTATGACTAGTTAATGTGTTGAATATTACATGTATGTTTAACTTTCTTGAAAACCAAAGATTTAAGAGTAAATGGTATGGATTATGTTGTTCTCAACATTTGAGAACAAACACACCACTTCATAACATATATAATGTTTCCTTACGTTAAATCTAAAAGACATTATTTTGAAAGTATTTATTGAAGGATGAATAAGAAAACATGATGTGCTATTTTACTAAAATTTTCACATTAAAATTAGTTTTATAAAAATACATGTTATTAATGTTATTGCTTTTATCTATTTAAAAGTTACAAAATGTAAAACAGTATGGTTTTGTTTAGAGCACTGCAAAGCATGAAAACCTCAACTGATTCATAATTATGAATATTAAAATATGCATAAAATATCAAGATGTGTGAAACGTGAAACATAAACAGAGTAAATCCAAAGCATTTATGAACTAGCCAGATTTTTTTCA
Organism: Cacajao melanocephalus; assembly: GCA_963573385.1. Lineage (NCBI taxonomy): Eukaryota > Metazoa > Chordata > Mammalia > Primates > Pitheciidae > Cacajao > Cacajao melanocephalus. Next base: position 171,417 of record CAUYLG010033314.1, on the reverse strand, counting down.
AAAGTGCATCTAGTTTCTCTTATTACACAATTGTATTTGTATTATCTGTCTATAGATGAGTTGATTATGCAATATAAGAGAGTAATTTGCAAAGTATTGTAGATTAAAAGTCTTGTTAATACTCTATACTATTTGAATTTTAAGAACATGAAAAATCTAGTACTTCTGAATTCACTGGGCATCACATCTAAGGGCTTTCAGACATCATGGGGAAAGTCAATCATTAGCTTTCAAAATTAATTAAGGAAATATAAAGCCAAAGAAAGACATAGCCAAAGTTCTAGAAATACATAATTCTTTATTTCATTGTGTCAACTAAATTACTAAATTAGATTTTATAGATTTTGAATTTATATCTGATTTAATGACATTCCACTAAGTTTTGAATGTACAGCACAGAATATGAAGTCAGTATTTAAAAGTAGGCTGAGAGTCTTGAAAAATAAATTTAATAAGTTATTATTTCAAGAAAAAAGTCTAATAGAAAAAAATGTATAAATAAGACTTGAAACTTCTAATTAAAAATTAAAAGAATATACATTTCCTTTTACATTTCATCTTTCAAAGTCTGTGTTTATTTTATAGTGGCTCTTTATTCATAATAAAATGATAAAATTCCCGTAAATAAAATGAATTTGCCTTTTTCAAAAGGATATCAGTAAATTTGAAATAAAATATCAGATTTCAATTCCTGTGTTTCATTTCATTTATCATTTAACAACCTATATACATCTAATCTAAGTGGGAGGTTTAGACAATATTTGATCGTACATGAATTTCACTTGGCATGCTAACTCTGATCAATTGAAAAGGAGTATCAAAATGGATGGATCACTGTATATTGAGAATGGTTTAGGTGTAAGTTTAAGCTCTCCAGGAAAGAGTGGTATGATCATTTATAGAATCAAAGTTCTGTAATGATTGCCTAACTGCAGCACATCTATTCTGTTTTAGCAGTCAGATGATATCAAGGACTTCAACTCAACACTCAGCCTGTTTCCTAATTGTAAAATAAGGGGATTTAACGCCTAATATTTTTTTAGATACATCAATGTTACTTTAGTATCCTTTACAGATTTAATGTGTTTAATCCTGTGTTATAGCATTTTTTTTTACTCTAACGTAGAAGTGTAACATATGGAGCTATGTACTGAAAGGAAAGGAATAAGGAAGGTGGCAACTGAGGTGGAAAGCGGCCAAGCATTTGACAAATTATGGTCCATTATGTAATGCAGAGTACACAATGGAATTATCTGGGTCATGCAAGTTGTCTGAGTTCTGGGTAACAACTTTACTCGGTAGTATGCTGTTCAAAGACAGGCATAAATGAACTAATATGGACTAACCATGTATTGTTTATTATATAATAAAGTAAGACAATTTATGTTACTTTTAAAGATATAACCTCAATAACTTTTGGATTAAGTTCAACGAATCCAAGTTTTATAGACAAGAAAGCTGTGTTTCAGAGAAATTAATCTCTATTACGTTTTTTATATTTTAGTTCATTCATCCGCTCATGTATTCAATAAATAGTGACAAGCACCGCCATATATCAGCCACTGTTCTAGGTACTGCTAAGCAAACTGTGGTTGATCAAACAAGGACAAACAAAGACAATCTCTCCTGGAGCTTCTGGGCAGTGGGAGAAATGCAGACCACAAATAAGATAAAAATAAGTAAACAAGATAATGTCATGTGGTGGAAAATTCTATGAAGAAAATAAGCAATGGCACTGTGATAGACTGAGTCTCATTTATTATAAGTGTGTTAAAAACTTTTTCATTTCTAATGATAAAATTCTTCTGTAGAAGGATATGTGCCAACCCAAACATCTGAATACCAGGGTGTCAATTAGGAAAACAGAGTCAAGAGATGAGTGACTAAGATATTATACTAGATTTCAAATGAATAAAAGATTTCTGTAACTAGAAAAATAAAAAATATAAACTTTTACTGTAATTCTTTAATCTACAGTTGAATTCTAAATAATGAACTGATTATTAACTTTTCAATGCTTCACATGTAGGAGACCCTCTTCTGGCACTGGACAAATTCTATTATAACACAGACCATCATTCCTGTTGATTTTACCTACTGCTAGCATGAGGAAAACTATGCTAGTTTGAGTTTATGATCCATTACTAAACATCTACATTTTTTTTTAACTTTGGAATGCCCACCCCTTCTGAAAATGTTAAAAGGGGACTCCAATGATGAGAAATATGAACCTTGATGTCCTGAGTATTAAGAATGTGTGCTCATTGTGTAATCACATTCTACTGGGGGCCATATTACATCTGGATTCTGTTTCTTATAAAATACTTGAAATTCTCAGTGTGGCTCATGTCATGTCTAAAGATTTATTTTGGAGGTTCTTTTTCTCTTAATGTGAGATGTGGTAGAATGAGTTGGCTGTAAAATGAACCTGAGTATCACCACAAAATATACCCCAAAACTAATGCAATTTCTCTTTCTCTCTCCCCCACCACACTCTCTCTCTCTCTCTCTCTTACAAATCTGTTGAATCAGATGTTCCCACATCATTATGGAATATTTTATTTGTAGTCTTAACATGAATTCTCAAGATTTTCCTTATGGTTTGGCATGATTATTTCTATCCCTGAAATATTACAATGATTGAATAATTAATTATTAGCTTTTGAATTACTGTGAAGGTATTTAAAAATATTTATCAATGAACACATTAAATTATGAACCTAAACTATGGTAAAAAAAAAAAATCCCTAAGAGGAGAGGGAATCATACAAATGAGACAGAGGTTGGGTAAATTATTCTTTTAAACTTGAGTATCCTCATGTTTTATATTATTTAGTGTACTTCAGGGTATAGTTTGATAAACCTTCATGGCCAACCATACTGTCTGACCTAAACACATTGTAGAACTTAGAAACCCCAATATTCAACTTTAAAACTACTCAACAAGTCACACAGAGAAGTTGAGGTCAGATAACTTTCCAACTGAGAAACCTCAGATTTTGTATTTTAGAGTACATAGGCAAGGTAACTTTCCTGAATCCAACTTGTGAGTGTGTTCGTAGTTATCTCATCATAGGCACCAGGGAAAATGAATAGCAAGAAGTAACTAGAATAATTAAAGCACAGGAAAACAATGAAAACAGAGAACCAGTATCTAATATGAACTACTTAAAAGAAGCTGCCTTTTGCATTAGAGTAACTCTTTGGTTTCCAAAGCTGACTCAGTTCAGTTTGGTGCTACGCCTATTATTGGTGACACTAAAATAGATTCCAAGACTCAAGAGAGGAGACTGAGCCATTAACTGCCCACATTGGTTAAAAAAAAAAAAATTGCCCCTCCTATATTTTTCCCATTCCCTAAACACCTATAAGCAAATTAATACAAATTCCATCTGGACTTCTAAAAAAATGCCCATTCTTCTAAGAAATAATATTTAACTGATATTTAATAATTTGCTTTAACTAATTTAAAGTTAGTTTGTTAATTTTGGGCCAGGAGAGTGGCTTACCCAAATTCAGATCATAATCACAAAGGTTAAAAGTCTATGATACTGAAGACCACTGAGGAAAAAATGATGGAACTTAATCTGCTTGAACTGTTTTTGTTTTGTGTTATTTATAATCATAATACTAATCTACATTCAGCAAATATTTATATATAATTCTGCTCTATTTTTTGTCTAAGTTGAAGTAATATTGATCTATTTGGGTTAATTTGATAATGTGATAAATGCAAAAACTGTTAACATTAAAAGCCTACATGCAAGAAAAGTTAGAGCAATATTTGAATGTGGTGGCTATTTTTTTTTAATATATAGTTCTTTTTATATTATTCACATATTCTGAAATTAAAACGCTGCAAGAAAATGTAAAAAATATGGCATTTTATCTGGAACACTGTTAGATTCTTCTGCTATAATGGAGAAAATATATTTATCCCATATGTGTAAAGAAAAAACTCATTTGAATTCTCAGAAAATGATTTTCTTTTTGTCCTGCAATGACACTAAGTTCTGTAATGACGTGCAAATGATAATCCAAGGGAATTGCAAATACTTACTTACCTCAGAACAGTGGTCAGTCTTTGTTCATAAAATGCAGTGTTCAAAAATGTGATACATGTATAATTTATAAAATTACATACAGTATATTTTGAAAATTTAAAGAAATGGATAAACAAAAAGCCAAAATTGAAGGCAATTATTCTCATAAAAATGCATAATTTATGTTAAACTCAAAGCTATTATTTGCAAATATGATCCCCTCTATGATGGCTTTAACAATTGAAATATATATGTAATACACAAATAATAGGCATATGATGCCATTCCTGCCAGCCTGGCATGTCAGTCCATGAAGGCTGGATTTGTATTTTTTCATGATCTAAAAAAGAAAAATTATCTCAAAAAACAACAAACAGAACATAAATTACATATCTGAAAATATCAATTATTCATTGAATAAGTTGGCATCTCTCTGAATCTTACCATGTTCTGGAGGTCTGTTTAATAATCTGGTACCTGAAAGTTTAATCATTTTAACACTTCTTCAAACATATTTATAATAGGTTAAGATATAATGGGGATACTTTATTTGGGAAGTCAAAATAAGGCTATGTTAAGAAAATAGTCTCAAGGTGGAACACCCAAAGTTTCTACTTCCAAAAATTAACAATTGCAACAAAGTAAGGTTGCTTTCTAAGATAAAAGGTTACATTTTCTTAGCATAAAACAGTCAACAGGAGAAATTTTAAGTAGAATTCCTTTAGTAATTGCTTTTGTATAGGAAATTTAATTAGTTGCATCTGACTTTCATTCTACATTAATAAAAACATGCTCTATTTTTATCTGAAAATTACATAACTCAAATGAGCTCAAATGCAAGGCCATTAACAGAATTACTTCACAATTTCTTGAGATGTATAGGAAACTCTATATAATTATATTTACCCTAAGTTTACATAATCTGGCATATAACCTTAGTTTCTTTGTGTAAATGTTAATTCTTCCCACAGAACAATTAAGTCCATGATTTTTCATGATGATAAGCTTAATTTTCAGAAAAAAATCATTGCCTAGTTTGAGTATGCTGAACTCGTACCTTACATTTTTTTTCTTGTTTTTCCCCTTTGTTAAACCTCATGTTTCAAAACCTTGCATTTTTGAAACAAAGTTTAATATTTCTACATATTAACATATATTTTTTGCTTTTTAAAACATTAAAGATTTTATATGTAAATAAAAATTTAATTATTGCCATATATTTCAGTTAACAGGAAAAATAAATTTGGACAATTGGGACAGTATAATTTATGTCACTTTGGTTAATGTCACTATATAATTTTAATAACTATAAGCATACCTTTCAAAAATATATTGCACATTTTAATTTTAAATTATTCCTTTAAATTATTGTTGATATAACATATTTACATTACAATAAAGTTTCTACATACTGTATTATATCCTTTTGGAAACATATTTATATTGGAATTATTCAAAAAATATATATATGTAGTACACTGTAAAATTTTTAAATGTACATTTTTAAGTAAATGTAAATAAAAACATACAATGCAAATCTGCAGTCAAATATGATATATCTGTCTCTCATATTAAATAGAAAATGGTTACTATTCTAATGACAATATTTATCTTAGGAAAAAATTCATTTGGGAAACTAATATTAAATAAATTATAAAGAATCAAAATATTTAACTAAGTGAATAAAAAATTGAAATACTAGCTGAGAATGCAAACTAATTCTTTAAAGTTATGACAATGTGATTTTTTGTTTCATAACTGAGAATGGTCTACAAACATATGTTTTCTTCCATAAATTTTTCTATAAGACCTTTCAAGCAGAAGGTGGCAGTATTCATCTCTAATCAGACTGGGATATAAATCTCTTACTGGAGACTCATGTTACACTGTATCAGTGTTTCCAAACATGTGTTTCATTGAACACTTAGTTCTATAAAGCACCAGCAAGAGTTTTTGGGAAAACAAATCATATGCAAAGAAAACACTGAACAGCAACAACAAAACCCACAGGAAAGCCTGGATAATAAAAGACAAGTTCACTTGTTAAAGCCTCTACTATGTATGGAATAATGTCAAGGTGGAGAAACATTTTGTAATGATTCGCAGTTATTTAACCAGAGAAATAGTTTTTACTTGTTTTATTTTATTTATTTATTTTTTAAGACGGAGTTTCGCTCTTGTTGCCCAGACTGGAGTACAATGGCGAGATCTCGGCTCACTTCAACCTCTGCCTCCTGGGTTCCAGTAAATTCTCCTGCCTCAGTCTCCCAAGTAGCTAAGATTACAGGCATTTGCCACCATGTCTGGCTAATTTTGTATTTTTAGTAGAGACGGGGTTTCTCCATGTTGGTCAGGCTAGTCTCCTACTCCTGACCTCAGGTAATCCACCGCCTTGGCCTCCCAAAGGGCTGGGACTAAAGGTGTGAGCCTCCACGCCCGGCCTCAGAAAAATATTTTTAACAAAGAATATTACACTGAACAGTATGTTGGGAAATGCTGCTTTAGGTTTTAAACTGATAAGAACAGATACTACACTTGATTTTAGCCAAAAGGCCGAGAAGCAATGCTCTAGGTTTTTAAGCAGTGTACAATACCGTTACTTAAGATTCGACTGCGTAAGTCACCCCACATTACTTTGCAAAGGAGTGCTTTAAAGACTCCTATCCAAAACATGCTTAGATAACCTGACACTTAAGAAAAATAAAAACTTCCAAATTTACCCTAAGAGTTTTCCATTTGTTGAATGCAGTCTGAAATACTGAATTATAATTTTTCCATCTTGCTACCTTTGAGACTCATAGAGTTCTATTTTCCTATAAATATGTGACAGAAATGTTATTTCTGACAAGTATATAAAATTACATGTTACATACAAATTGTGTGAAAACTGGACTATCATTTTCCATTTTGCAAGAGTTCAGATGATATCTGTGTTCAAGCTACAGAAAGACTAGAAAAGTGTGATTTTTTATATTTAGTAATAATTTATAGCACTAGCAATGATATAATCTCATATAATTTCATAATACTTTCCTTATATAGGACCTTTAAAAAGTTATCTGTTCTCAGAGCACCTTTTATTTTTTTGAAATTTAGACCCTGAATAACTGTAAAAGGTTTATGGGTATAAAAATACATGATTTTATTAAAATATTCTCCTGTTAAAAGTAAGTGAGATTCCATGTGATTCCTATCAAACTACCAAGGGCATTCTTCACAGAATTAGAAAAAAAACTATTCTAAAATTCATATGGAAACAGAAAGAGCCCACATAGCCAAAGCAATCCTAAGCAAAAAGAACAAAGCTGGAGACATTACATTCCCCAGCTTCAAATTTCTCTGCAAGGTTGCAGAGAAAAGATAATACTTGTATCAGGGCTATGGGAATGTAAATTAGTTCAGCCACTGTGGAAGGCAGTCTGGAGATTTCTCAAAGGATTAAAAACAACTACCATTTAACACAGCAATCTCATTGCTGGGTATATACCCAAGGGAATATAAATCATTCTACCATAAAGACACATTTTCACATATGTTCATCACAGCACTACTCACTATAGCAAAGACATTAAATCAACCTAAATGTCATCCATCCATCAATGCCTGATTGGATAAAGAAAATGCAGAACATATATGCCACAGAATACTATGCAGCAATAAAAAGGAATGAGATTATGTTCTTTGTGGAAACACGGATGGATCTGGAGGCCACCATCCTTAGCAAACAAAGGAACAGAAAACCAAAACATGCATATTCTCACATGTATGTGGGAGCTAAACATTGAACACACATGCATACAAAGGCAATGTCTGTGAAACAACAGACAGTGATGCTTACTTGAGGGAGGAGGTTGGAAGAAGAAATAAGATCCAAAAACCACCTATCTGGTACTATGCTTATTATGTGGATGATGAAATAATCGGTATACCGAACCCTTGTGATACGTAATTTGTCTATGTAAGAAACCTGCTCCTGCACCTCTGACACTAAAATGAAAGTTAAAAAAAATGAGCAAAAGGAAAAAAGTCAATGAGGATAAATCCAATGTTAAATATAGAAAAGGCAGTTATCAGATAATTTATTATTTGTTGATTCAAATTCCGAGCATTCAAAGATGTTATCTTTATTTTCAAGCATTAATAACATAATCTTATTGCTTCTAAATTATACCTAATAAATTATAATGCATGATATCTTTGCAAGAGTGATATCAATATTAGTTTTATTCAGAAAAAATAATATTTAAGATAATTGTTTGCATTATTGTTATTCCAGGCAAGAAGTGCTACCTCAAAAAATCATGAAGAAGGAAAAAATCCCGTTTAAAGTCTAAAAAGAGCCCAGACCAACTATGAAATGTAAATTATTGTTCCATTCCTCATTTTGGTAATTTTAAAATTGTTCCATTTGTTTTAATCACAATTAAAAAGGAGGAAAACTCAATCCAATAATCCAAGAAGGAGGGAAGACCTTTTGTCAATATATGTGCTTGTACTAGCATACATACTGAGCAATTTATTAAAGATCTATATTATAAAAAGTATCAAAAATCCAAAATATATTATGGATTGATTTAAAATTAAAGACATCAAAGCACTTCAACACAGGTAGGGTAAGCTTCTCTTACTATTACTACAGGGCACATTTTAATAGGTAAAAGCCAAGGATTGTGCACCTGATATCAAATATATGTTTCCATAAGAGTCAAAAATATGCAAAATGGTTTATCTTTGTGAAAAACAATTTATATAATATAGAATCCTTCTGTGCAGCTAACTTTAGTTTACAGATATGTATAACCATGCCTCACTGGAGAATGGCTGGCCTGAATTCCCAGAAAAATGCCCTCTCTTTGTATACATACTAATGTTCTCTTTCTTTAGAACTCTCTTCTCTTCCTCTCCTCTGATCTTTCTGCCAAATGTCTTTCCAGTTTTTTGTCATGAGTTTACTGGTAGCCAAATGCTTTGAAAACCTCTACTTAATATAGTCTTAAAGATTCAATAAAGATTGGTATACAGATAATCTATTTATTGAAAGTGAATAGATGAATTCTTCTTTTGTATTATCTAATGCCCAGCTAACTACAAGCAACTACACTGGGAACACCATACCATGTTTACAGTTTTCCATTTGGCATGTTTTACTGACTGTGATGTCTAGCCCAATGTGTCCAAACACTAACCCCTTGAAAAGCAACTCAGTAAAAACAACTGAGCAATTTGCTTCTCATTTACCTTAAGACTTTCAGATCTTTCACTGATAACATAAGGCTCACATGTAAGACTGTTTTTCAGTGGTGCACCTAATCAATTTTAATAACATTTAAGGAGCCCATAAATCTGAATAAAAATTGTACTGTAAATTAAGGAGCTCATACATCTGAATAAAAATTGTATCATGAATGTTCTTGTTCACCCTGGCTTAAATTTTAAAGTTAAGGAGCACTTACTGAGAGAGATCTATCTATAAAACTCAAATATTTCTGAAATATTTATATAATTATTGATGATCTAAATATATATTATATAAACATAAACATAACTAAAATATTTTTGAATACCAAGTAATGTAATCAATTAATATATAATAAAACTTAAATAAGTTTTATTTATTGTGAACTTATACTGTGAACATATACTAATTATAGTAAGTTTTGAACCATTCACTTATGAAACAGACACCGTGCTTTAGGCTGAGAATGAAACACATACTGAATCACAAGCAGCTTATTTTCATGGAGTATTTGCAGTGTTTTGAAAAATATATACACAAGCACTGAATCAGTTCTAGGCAATAATCAACAGAAAAGTGAAAAATCAAAATATCAAGATGTGAAAAAGAGGCAATTCTGATTTGTAAGAAAATAAATAATATTAAGAAAAATTTAAAACATGCTATCATTCTTTTGACCCTGAGGGCCTTCCAAACAGGCAAAGTGGAAATGATAAAGGGGATATCACGACCGATTCCACAGATATACAAACTACCCTCAGTTAATACTATAAACACCTCTATGCAAATAAATCAGAAATCTATAAGAAATGGATAAATTCCTGTACACTTACACCCTCCCAAGTCTAAACCAGGAAAAAGTCGCATCCTTGAACAGACTAATAACAAGCTCTAGAGTTGATGCAGCAATTAATAGCCTCTCAACTAAAAAAAAAGTCCAGGACCAGACAGGTTCACAGCCGAATTCTACCAGAAGTACAAAGAGGAATTGGTACAATTCCTTCTAAAACTATTACAAACAATAGAAAAAGAGGAAATCCTCCCTAACTTATTTTATGAGGTTAGCGTTATCCTGATTGCAAAACCTGACAGAGACACAACAAAAGAAAATTTCAGGCCAATATCCCTGATGAACATTGACATGAAAATCCTCATTAGAATACTGATAAACTGAATCCAACAGCATATCAGAAAGCTTATACACCATGACCAAGTCAGCTTCATGCCCAGGATGCAAGGCTGGTTCAACTTATGCAAATAAATAAACGTAATCCATCACATAAACAGAACCAAAGACAAAAACCACATGGTTATTACAATAGATGCAGAGAAGGCCTTTGACAAAATACAACAGCCCTTTATGCTAAAAACTCTCAGTAAACTAGGTATTGATAGAATGTACCCGAAAATAATAAGAGCTATTTAGGACAAACCCACAGCCAATATCATACTGAATAGGCAAAAGCTGGAAGCATTCCCTGTGAAAACCCCCACAAGGCAAGGATGCCCTCTCTCACCACTCCTATTCAACGTACCATTGGAAGTTCTGGTAAGGACAATCAAGCAAGAGAAAGAAATAAAAGGTATTCAACTAGGAAAAGAGGAAGTCAAATTGTCTCTATTTGCAGATGACATGATTGTATATTTAGAAGTCTCCATCATCTTAGCCCAACATCTCCTTAAGCTGATAAGCAACTTCAGCAAAGTCTCAGGATACAAAATCAATGTGCAAAAATCACAAGCATTCCTATACACCAATAACATACAAACAGAAAGCCAAATCATGAGTGAATTCCCATTTCTTCTCTCAACACTAAATTTTTCACTTTTCTCTGTTATTTGCAGTGTTTTTGAGAAGTTGGTTGAAATTCTTGTATTGGTTCCTCTCCAAGTAAGATGTTTGATTTATTCTGGCTTCTTGTAGGATTTTTTGATTTTTCTGAAGTTTGCATATGATATGAATGTATACCTAGGTACATATTTTTTTTGGCATTTATTCTGCCTGGTTTTCTCTGAGTTTCCTGGTTTTATGATTTGACATTGGACCTTAATTTAGGAAACTTATTTATCATGATCATTTTAAACATTTCTTCTGTTCCTTCTCTTTTTTCTTCTCTGGTATTACCATTATGCATATTTGTACCTTTTGTAGTTACGGCACAATTCTAAGATACTCTGTTTTATTTATTTCATTCTTTATTCTATTTGCTTTCAGTGTTCGAAATTTCTATTGTTGTACCTTGAAGCTCAGCGATACTTTTTTTTTTTGCACTGTAACTTCTCTTATGGAGTTTTAATCATTGCTTTGGGGTCTGTTATATTTATTTTGCTCTTTGTTGTATCTTTATATATATATATATATATATATATATATATATATAATTATACTTTAAGTTCTGGGGTACATGTGTAGATCTTGCAGGATTGCTACATAGGTATATACATGCAATGGTGGTTTGCTGACTCCATCACCCTGTCACCTACATTACATATTTCACCCAATGTTATCCCTCCCCAATCTCTTCACACCCTGCTATGCCTCCCCTAGCCTCCCAACACCCAACAGACCCCAGTATGTGATGTTCCCCTCCATGTGTCCATGTGTTCTCATTGTTCAACACCCACCTATGAGTGAGAATATGTGGTGTTTGGTTTTCTGTTCTTGTGTCAGTTTACTGAGAATGATGGTTTCCAGATTCATCTATGTCCTTGCAAAGGACATGAACTCCTCCTTTTTTATGGCTGAATAGCATTCCGTGGTGTATATGTGCCACATTTTGTTTACCTAGTCTCTCACTGATGGGCATTTGGTTTGGTTCCAGGTCTTTGCTATTATAAACAGTGCCACAATGAACATATGTGTGCATGTGTCTTTATAATAGAACGATTTATAATCATTTGAGTATATACCCAGTAATGGGATTGCTGGGTCAAATGGTATTTCTAGTTCTAGATCCTCGAGGAGTCACCAGACTGTCTTCCACAATGTTTGCACTAATTCACACTCCCACCAACAGTGTAGAAGCGTTCCTATTTCTCAACATCATCTCCAGCATCTGTTGTCTCCAGATTTTTTAATAACTGCCATTCTAACTGGCATGAGATGTTATCTCAATGTGGTTTTGATTTGCATTTCTCTAATGACCAGTGATGATGAGCATTTTTTCATGTTTGTTGGCCACATTAATGTCTTCTTTTGAAAAGTGCCTGTTCAAATCCTTCACCCACTTTTTGATGGGGTTGTTTTTCTCTTGCAAATTTGTTTTAGTTATTTGTAGATTCTGGATATTAGCCGTTTGTCAGATGGGTAGATCGCAAAACTTTTTTCCCATTCTATTGGTTGTCAGTTCACTCTAATGATTGTTTATTTTTCTGTGCAGAAGCTCTTAGGTTTAGTTAGATCCCATTTGTCTATTTTGGCTTTTGTTACCATTGCTTTTGGTGTTTTAGTCATGAAGTCCTTGCCCATGCCTATGTTGTGAATGGTATTGCCTAGGTTTTCTTCTAGGGTTTTTATGTTTTTAGGTCTTATGTTTAAATCTTTAATCCATCTACAGTTACTTTTTGCATAAGGTATGAGAAAGGGGTCCAGTTTCAGCTTTCTGCACATGGCTAGCCAGTTTTCCCAACACCATTTATTAAACAGGGAATCCTTTCCCTATTGCTTGTTTCTGTCACGTTTGTCAGAGATCAGATGATTGTAGATGTGTGACATTACTTCTGAGGCCTCTGTTCTGTTCCATTGGTCTATATCTCTGATTTGGTACCAGTGCCATGCTGTTTTGATTACTGTAGCCTTGCAGTATAGTTTGAAGTCAGGTAGCATGATACCTCCAGTTTTGTTCATTTTGCTTAGGATTGTCTTTGATATGCAGGCTGTTTTGATTCCATATGAAGTTTAAAGTGGTTTTTTTCAGTTCTGAAGAAGGTCAATGGTAGCTTGATGGGGGTAGTGTTGAATCTATAAATTATTTTGGGCAGTATGGCCATTTTCACAATATTGATTCTTCCTAACCATGAGCATAGAATGTTTTTCCCTATTTGTGCCCTCTCTTATTTCCTTTAGTAGTGGTTTGTAGTTCTCCTAGAAGAGGTCCTTCACATCCTTTGTTAGTTGTATTTATCCACATCATCTCCAGCATCCGCTGTCTCCAGATTTTTTAATGATCGCCATTCTAACTGGTGTGAGATGGTATCTCAATGTGGTTTTGATTGCATTTTTCTAATGACCAGTGATCACCTGTGGCAATTATAAATGGGAGTTTGCTCATGATTTGGTTCTATGTTTGTCTGTTAACGGTGTATAAGTAGTCATTATCCTGGGGATGCAAGGCTGGTTCAACATAGGCACACCTATAAATGTAATCCATCACATAAACAGAAACAAAGACAAAAATCACATGATTATCTCAATAGATGTAGAAAAGGCCTTTGATAAAATTAAATAGCCCCTTATGCTAAAAACTCTCAATAAACTAGGTGTCAATGGAACATATCTCAAAATAGTAAAAGCTATTTACAACAAACCCACAGCCAATATCATAATGAATGTGCAAAAACTGGAAACATTCTTTTTGAAAACTGACACTAGACAAAGGTGCCCTCCCTCACCATTCCTATTCAACATAGTATTGGAAGTTTTAGCCAGAGCAATCAGGCAAGAAAAAGAAATATAGGGTATTCAATTAGGAACAGAGGAAGTCAAACTGTCTCTATTTGCAGATGACATGATTGTACATTTAGAAGATATTATTGCCTCAGCCCAAAATCTCCTTAAGATGCTAAGCAACTTCAGCAAAGTCTCAGGATTCAAAAACAATGTGCTGTGTCATGTTTGACTGATTACGTTTTTTGCAGATTTTGCCATCTTTGCATTTGAAGAAAAAAGTACCCCTCTGTTATATTACGCAACTGGCTCTGATATAGATAGAGCTTTGCCCATCACTCTGATTTGAGATTCTGGGAAGCTCTCAAATCTTTTCTGTGGATGTATTTTCTCTGGACTTATGCATGTTATTCTTAAAGGGGATTTCCTGTTTTTCCTTTTTTTTTTCATGAGTCCATAATCTCTTGCTCCCTGGCTGTTGTAATGCAAATGTTGATACACTGCAGAGTGTGATACTAATGGCACACTCTACTTCTCTTCCTCCTTCCCTATGGAAATGCTTTGTGTTTTGTATCCAGTCTCAAGCTCATTGAGATGTGCTGGGCACTACAAGCCACCTGCTCATTTTCCTTTGCTGTTAGCTGACCCTCCAAACTGTGGGAATTTCTTCAGTGCTACAAGGAGGCAAGACAGAAACCAGTTCCTTGGACAGCACACTAAAGATCAGAGTTGAAGGTATCCTCCACTCCTCTCTTTTCCTGCTGTTGAAGCTACACATTCTCGGTTTTCCCTGAATCTTTAGCGCCAACGTCAGGCCAAAGAGAACTACTTTTCCATTTTCTTTTATTTTTTTATGGTACCCAGACATCTGATATATGCCAGTTCCATCAGCACTTTGTGTGAAGGAGCCACTTTCTTATTTAATTTCAGTATATTTCTTGAATTTTCAATCCCTCTTCACCTTCTGGTAGCAAATTACAGCTGACAAAGTTTCTTTAGAGTATGAGAGTAAAATAAATTAAAATCCTTTTAATAACATCAATAATGATTTCCTATGGTGCTGCAAAATTATTAATTCTGGATTCCAAAACATTTTTTAGTGTTAGCTATTACGCTTTTTCTTGTGCTAGGAGATTAGGGTAGAATGGTAAGAAAAGTGACACCTGTCTTCCTGAAGTTTATAGTGTAGTTAAAAGAGAAAAAAATAATCACATAGTTATATTGCATTATGTCATATGTTATGATATTTGAAAATTAGATATAGTTCTTGATGTTTAAAATCCCTTTTTGTTTATTTTAGCTACTGCCAAATATAAATTTATATAAATTATACACAAAATATTTCAGGTAAAGACACATCTCAAATTGTCATCTTCATTATAAAGCTAACTGATGAAGACAGATTTCTGAGTGAAATACAGTAAGACATCTTTAATTAAAGCAATAAATAGAAGAATGCTCCATGCCAGAAAGCTACGCTAGAATATTTTTGTGGTCAATCTGAGGGACTGTGTTAAAGAAACTTCTCTTCCTGAGTCTGCGAGGGGCATGGTTTCAAAGGCAGGAGTTTTCTGGCTCCATGCCTCCATCTGGGACCAGAGGGGTTTCAAATGTAAAGTTTTTTGTCTGGGTTTCCTGCACATGGGCTAGGTAGGGAAAGCCAGGTGGGGCTTTGAATTAATATTTTATAGTATAGAAAAAAAAATCCTAAGATTAACAACAATAGCAGATACCCACTTGAAATGTTGTTTTTAAATTTTCAGTTTAACAATGAAATTTAGTTATAATTCTTATTAAATTTAAAATAGAATTTTTTGAGCAGTAATTTGTAGTTCTTGCAGAGACCTTTAGCCTCCCTAGTTAGCTGTATTCCTTTTTGTGTGTGTGTGTGTGGCAACTGTGAATGAAAGTTTTTTCCTGATTTGATCCTTAGCTTGGTGTATAAAAATGTTAGTGATTTTTACACATTTATTTTGTATCCTGAGACTTTGCTGAAGTTGTTGAGTAACATAAGGAACTTTCAGGCCAAGAATATGGGGTCTTCTAGACATACGAAACATGGATAATTTGTCTTCCTCTCTATTTGGATGCCTTCATTTCCTTCTCTTGCCGATTACTCAGGCCAGGACTTTCAATACTATGATAAACAGGAGTAGTGAGAGAGGACATCCTAGTTTTGGGCCATTTTTCAAGGAGAATACTTCTAACTATTGCCCATTTGAATGTGGGTTTCTCACAGATGGGTCTCTCTTCCTATTTTGAAGTATGGTGGCTGTGGGTTTGTCATAGATGGTTCTTATTATTTTGAAGTATGTTCCTAAAATACCGAGTTTATTGAGAGTTTGTAACCTGAATGGCTGTTGAATTTTACTGAAAGCATTTTCTGTATCTACTGAGGTAATCATGTGGATTTTGTCTTCAGTTTTGTTTATGTAATGAATCACATTTATTGATTTGAATGTATTGAACCAAACTTGTATCGTGGGGATGAAGTCTACTTGATTGTACTGGATTAGTTTTTGAAGTGCTGCTGGCTTTGGTCTGCCAGTATTTTGTTGATGATTTTTGCATTGATGTTTATCAAGGATATTAGCCTGAGGTTTTCTGTTTTTGTTCTATCTCTGCCAGCATTTGGTATCAGAATAATGCTGGCTTCATAAAATGAGTTAGGGAGGAATCTCTCCTCCCCAGTTTTCTGGAATAGTTTCAGTAGGAATGGTAGCAGCTGTTCTTTGTACATCTGGTAGAATTCAACTGTGCATCTACCTACAAAGAATTTGGAGACGACACCAACAACTGGAAAAGCATTCCATGCTCATGGATAGGAAGAATCAATATCATTAAAATGGTCATACTGCCCAATGCAATTTATAGATTCAATACTATTCCTATCCAGCTATCAATGACATTCTTCACAGAACTAGAAAAAATTATTTTGAAATTCATATGGAACCAAAAAAAGAGCTTGAATAGCCAAGGAAATCCTAGCAAAACTGGAGACATCACATTACCTGACTTCAAACTATCCTGCAGGGGTACAGTAACCAAAACAGTATGGTACTGGTACAAAAACAAATAGACCAATGAATAGAGTAGAAAGCCCAGAAATGACCACACACTTACAGCCATCTGATCTTTGGCAAAGCTGACAAAAACAAGAATGAAGAAAGTAGTCCCTAATCAATAAATGGTGCAGCAGTAACTGGCTAGCCATATGCAGAAGATTGAAACTGGGTCCCTTCCTTACACCGTATACAAAAACCAACTCGAGGTGGATTAAAGACATACATGTAAAACCCCAAACTATAAAAACTTTGGAAGACAGCCTAGGCAGTACCATTCTGGACATAGGAGCTTGCAAAGATCTCATGACAAGTATGCCAAAAGCAATTGCAACAAAAGCAAATTGATAGATGGGCTTTAATTAAACTTAAGAGCTTCTGCACCATACAAGAAACTATCAACAGAGTAAACAGACAATCCACAGATAGGGAGAAAATATTTGCAAATTATATCTCTGACAATGATCTAATATCCTGTATCTGTAAGGAATTTATACAAATTTATATGAAAACAACCCCATTAAAAAGTGGGCAAAGAACATGAGTAGACATGTTTCAAAAGAAGACATACATGTGGCCAACAATACATATGAAAAAAATCAATATCACTGATCATTAGTAAAATGCAAAATAAAATCACAATAAGATAATATCTTACACCAGTCACAATGGCTATTATTTGCAAGTCAAAGTATAGCAGATGCAGGCAACGTTGCAGAGAAATGGCAGTGCTTATACATAATTATTTTAAGAATAAATTAATCCAACCATTGTGAAAAGCAGTCTGGTGATTTCTCAAAGACCTAAAAATGGAACTACCATTCCACCTAGCAGTCTCACTGCTGGCTATATACCCAAAGGAATATAAGTCATTCTACCATAAAGACCCATGCATGCGTATGTTCATTGCAGCACCATTCAAAATTGCAAAGACATGAGATCAACCTAAATGCCCATCAATGACATACTGCATACAGAAAATGTGTTATATATATATATATATATATATGTGTGTGTATATATATATATGTGTATATATATGTGTATATATATATATATATGTGTGTGTGTATATATATATATATATGTGTGTGTGTGTATATATATATATATACATGGAATACTATGTAGCCATGAAAAAGAATGAGATCATGTCCTTGGTGGAAACATGGATGTAGGTGCAGGCCATTATCCCTTGCAAACTAACACAGGAACAGAAAACTGAATACTGCTTCTTCTCACTTATAAATGGGAGCTAAATAATGAGAACACATGGACACAAAGAGGGTAACAACAGACACACTGGGGTCTTCTTGAGGGTGGAGGTTGGGAGGAGGGAGAGGATGAAACAAAAAACAAACTACTACTGGGTACTAGGCTTACTACCGGTGATGAAATAATCTGTACAACAAATCCC
Organism: Cacajao melanocephalus; assembly: GCA_963573385.1. Taxonomy (NCBI): domain Eukaryota; kingdom Metazoa; phylum Chordata; class Mammalia; order Primates; family Pitheciidae; genus Cacajao; species Cacajao melanocephalus. Next base: position 153,053 of record CAUYLG010033314.1, on the reverse strand, counting down.
CAAAACATGAATTTACATACATAAAAAACCTGTGAATATCTTCCTGAACCTAAGGAAAAAAAGTTTAAAAAATACATCAAAGTGTTCTATAATGGCATACTTGATAAAAAGATAGCTGTATTGTCATTCATGTTGCTCTGCTGAGATGCTCACTTCACAACACTCATTTTCCCAACTTCCACCTTTTAGCAGGTACAGTGTCTCCCCCACAACTTGTCCTTGGCTAAAAAGAGCTACCACTTCCAATTTCACACCCCTTCCCAGAGGCAGTGTACATCCATTAACTGAACGATGAACGTAAAAGGACCAGCCTTCTTTAACAAAATTAGGAAAACTCTAAATGGCTTTCCTAGCCTCAGAGCTTTCCACAAGAGCTGTTAGGACCTTTACAGAGACTGTATCACAGCTAGACCCCTCTCCTTCCCAAATCCTGCTTTCTTTGCTTCATCACATAAGTGAAAAGCAACTCCAATCAATTAGCATACAACTCTTCATGTCAGAGCCTGCTTTCCAGGGAATTCAATCTGTAAGCACACCTAACTAGCTCTGAAAATGAAAGGGAAAACTAAACAATTGAGACGTGGACTAAGATAGATATGACTATAGGCTGTCTAGGGTATAATATAAACAGTACTGCAATATTTCCATTGTCCTCTTTATGAAAGAAGGAAGAATAGTTATTCTCCTAATCTCCTTAAGCCAAGCAAAAAGGGTACAAGCAAATAAAACCACACAGCTTGAGAAATTGAGTGTGCCTTCAAAATAAACAAAGCTTCCTCCTTGGCCTACACCTGTCTAGAGCTATTCTAAACAAATGAATAAGACAAGAGTCTAAAAGTAGTAGCCAGGTGGGTCAAGAATGTATGAACGCCCATGGACCAGAAGAAAGCAGTTGGATACTGCTAAGTCATCCAGAAAGAACCATACCTGCTGGAACAAGTAGATACTAGAAGCTAATAGTTATGCTATACTGTTAAAGATCATTTTTAAAAAATAAAATCATGACTTCTTACAAAACGAACACATAATCAAAGACTTTATCGCATTTGCTCATGAGAGAATCAGTTAAAGGTCATAAAGAGAATCCAAAAAGCAGACAGATATAAAAGCCCATGAGTAATGTTGAAATTATAATTTGCATAATAGATGCAAAACTGGCAAAAATCCACAGGACAATAATCAATTGCATTCTACCAGACATAATTTGCATTACTGTGGAAATGAATCGCTTGCTTTCCTACCAGTTTTCTACAACATACAAAGCTGTAAATTAGTAGAAAGGTAACTCAGACAAGTGACCTATGCAGACACTAATATCCTGACATCAGGGAAGGACAGAAGCTGAAGGATGTCTCAAAACAGCAGAAGACAGCATGGATCATGTCAAGGGTATGGTTTACCCCGTGACAGTCCATAACTATCCTACAAAGTAGCCGATACGTGAATGATCATTCTGGATGCTTACCATGGTGGAAAGTATTTTTCAGTTGCTCTAAAGCAAAAAGAACCCTAAATGAGAATAAAGGTCTACAGAGCAAGAAAGAACCCTAACTGTGAATAAAGGTCTGTGTCCTGTGAACTCTCATTCACATTCCTTAAGACTTGCCTCTGTCCTGGAGAAACCAGAGGCAAAATGATGAGCAGAAGAGGAGAAAATAAGGCTGCACAATATGGAGTTCAGGGTGGCCTCAATGCCATGTGGTGGAGAGGGAGCCGTTTTAAGCTAAACATAAAGTTTGCTTTTTTGTGTAAACTTGGCTGGATGTTGAAACTTAAAAATGAAATAATCGTATGCCTAACATGCACTGAGAAGCTGTACTGTCCTGGCTACTCCGTTTGCACTTCTGATGCATTTTTTGCACTTTTCTTCCTGCTCCTTACCCAGGAGAGTGAACACCACACACTGCATGACCTCGGCTCCCATGTTTTGGCTTTTGATTATTCCCAGCCAATGAGGCAGCAGCAGACCAATAGAGACAGGGAGGAAAGGACAGTCAAAGTATTTATTTCACCTACACTTACACCATGGATACTGGGTATAGCTGGCTAGTGCCTGTGTTTCTTACCCATGGTGACCATCCCCGTGGGGTCTCCCAGCTACAGTTTCAGCTCTCTAACCCTATCTCTGCAGGCCTACAGCTCTTTACTCCCACTGTTGGGAGTCCCTGGGTGCTTCAGGATTACTTCTCAGTTCCCTTGATCTTACCATTATCTCTGTCAATACCACCTTATTAAACTCCTTTATATTTCATTGTTGACTGTGCCATCTGTTCCCTGATATGACCCAGACTGATGCATATGGGATCTGTCAAAAATATCAACTAAAACCATTGAGGAACTGATAGATTGTGATTGAAGCATTGATCTGAGAAAAACAAAGCAGTTTTCTTTATGAATTTTACTAGGTCAAGCTTGCTCAATGAAAAAGACTATGTATGTATATATGCACACACATATTTTATTTAAATATACATAGTTTATATTAATTATAAACTATATAATAAAAACTAGTAATATTAATATACTTAAATGGTGATGAAATATAATACACTTTCTTACAAATAGTATATTACAGCCTGGTGGGGTGGCTCACGCCTGTAATCCCAACACTTTGGGAGGCCAAGACGGGTGGATTGCTTGATGTCAGGAGTTTGAGACCAGCCTGGCCAACATGGCGAAAACCCATCTCTACTAAAAATACAACAATCAGCGGGGAATGGCATGTGTCTGTAATCCCAGCTACTTCGGAGGCTAAGGCATGAGAATCACTTGAGCCAGGGAGGTTGAGGCTGCAGTAATCTGAGATCATGCCACTGTACTCCAGCCTGGGTGACAGTGAGACCCTGTCTCAAAAAAAAAAAAAAATACAGTCTAAATTCCTGTTCACAGTGTTTCTCACTTAAAAATGTATAATTTGTAAGGTATCACAGTGTTTGATTATCTTCATATGCAACAATTATCGTAACCAAATTCTCTAATCATGACTATTTAAGCTCTTTAGGGCTGGCATAAACATTGATTTAATGAAAGTTTTTAATACATTTAAACTTACACTTAATTTTACCTATCAATTCTGTATTTCAGTTAGAGTATAGTTTTGAAACATAGACTGTACTAATTTAAACTCCCTCAGTGGATATGAGTGCTATTTTCTCCATATCCCCAAGCAATGCTATCATTGCATAACTATCATCAATTGAATGTTTACTATATAAGTTGTATTTCAAGCTTTATATAAACCTTTTCAATGATCACATTTTGAACAATTGATCTTGATTAATCTGATAAATCCTGCTATTTTTCCAATCTAGTAGGCAAAATATTAACACCTCAATCTTTATTTGCAATAACTAGAAGACCAGTTATTTAAATATTAACAGTTGTATTTGTTCTTTAATAGTAACATGTTTTTATGCATTATTAACATTTCTATTATTATATAATTATTTTCTTGTGGTTTGTGAATTTTTTATTTAATGATAATAGAAACGCCACATTTGTTTCAAAGAAATGTCTTTTCTTTTTCTTTGATTGGTTTCACTTTACTTTCATTTTTGTATTCCTATCTTAAGTACTTTGTCATTGAAATATTTTACTTAAGAATTCAAATCTGATCACAATTTATGTATGACCTGCAAGTTACATAGAGGTTTTATTTTTCTTTCTTTCTTTCTTTCCTTTCTTTTGAGATGGAGTCTCTCTCTGTCACCAAGTCTAGAGTACAGTGGCATGATCTGGGCTCACTGAAACCCTCACCTCCTGGGTACAAGAAATTCTTCTGCCTCAGCCTCCTGAATAGCTAGGAACACAGGCGCATGCCACCATGCCTGGCTAATTTTTGTATTTTCAGTAGAGATGGAGTTTCATCATGTTGGCCAGACTGGTCTTGAACTCCCAGCCTCAGGTGATCCTGCTGACTTGGCCTCACAAGTGCTGGGATTATATGCAATAGCCATGTGTCCCCCCACCAGTTACATATAAAATTCAGTAAACATTTTTGAACCCAAAAGATTATAAAAATATTCACCTATATATTCTTTGAGCATCTTCATAATGGATATTTTACTGTTAAATGATAAAATTATTTTACTATTAAATCTTCTATTCATCTGTTTACTTAGCATTACTTTGGAATGTTTTATTTTTCCCCAAGTATCTACCTAGATATTTTATCAATATTGATGCAATTGTCTTGAATCAAAAATGATAACCACATGCACTGTCATCATTTTAGAGGTTATATGTACTCAATGCAATTTGAATGAAAGACTATAGTAGAATTTGGTGTCTAACATGGGACAATAACTCATAGATAGCTACCAATCCAATGCAGATTGCCAGAATTGTCACATTCTCTAGCCATCAAATCATTAAGCTCGAGATGTATAGTAAGTCATAAATAAAAGTTCTCACAAATATGTCTTAAAATTAAAAACTGTGTTTAGGGGGCAGAAACCTTCAATAAAAAAGGTGAAAGGCAAACCAAAGTCTTGGCATCATGCAAAAAGTCTCATCTTTATAAATGTCTTAGAATGGATTATATTATGGAGACAATAATGTGCCTCCTCACATCAATCAGAGAAAAAAAATAGAAAATATCTAACAATACACAGGTTTGGAAAGGATGTGAGAAACTGCAAGTTGTTAAACTATGTCGAGAAGAAGATAACTGATATAAACATGCTAGAGAGAAATTTGCTAATACTAAGTGAAGTTATAGTCAAATATCCCCAAGGACCCAGTGATTCTATTTCTAGGAGGTACTGGTGCCATCAAATTGCATCCTGGAAAAGAGAACTTAGCCAAGGAGTAGGTGAGGGGTCCAGTTCATTTTGTTTTCTGTGCCCAGCAAGTCATGCACATTGATGTGGGGTTTTATATACCCGATATGAATACCTATTAGTCTTCACAAAAATCCTTCATGAGCTAGCTCTGGCTACGCTGTCCCCAGGTAGAAACTATCACATGTGTGACAAGAAGGTAGATAGAACATAGCCATTGGCTACACACATAAATACATACACACATACATAAATACATACACACATATAAATGAACAAAATCTGCATTAATAAATCTAAAACACATAATGCTGAGTTAAAGAGAAGATACAGAACAAAACAGCATCATACCATTTATAAATATAAAACATAAACAATAATAAATTTGTTTGGGATAAGTACATATGTATGCTGTCTTGGGCATACACATAGCTTTCAAAATTACACAAGAAGTGCATGACAAAGGTACACATCACCTTCAGGATTCTGGACTGGGGAGTGAGAGAAAGGAAACAGCAATGGAGAGCTGGGGCTTTACTTATAGCAGTAATTTTTTATTATAGTTTTCAAAAGAAGTCTAATGTCAAAAGAAAGAAAAGGGAATGGAAGGGAAGAAGCAAAAGACAGGGAGGGAGAAGAGAGGGGAAGGAAGGGAAGGTAGATTAGTCTGTTTTCACACTGCTGATAAAGACATACCCAAGACTGGGCAATTTACAAAAGAGGTCTAATTAGACCTATGGTTCCATGTGGCTGCTGAAGCCTCACAACCATGGCAGAAGGCAAGGAAGAGCAAGTAACATCTTACATGGATGGCAGCAGAGAGAGCTTGTGCAGATAAACTCCCGTGTTTTAAACCATCAGATTTCGTGAGACCCATTCACCATCAGAAGAACAGCATAGGAAAGACCCACCCTCATGACTCAATCATCTCCCACTGGATCCCTCCCACACATGTGGGAATTATGGGAGCTACAAGGTGAGATTTGGGTGGGAACACAGAGCCAAACCATATCAGAAGGGAAAGAAGGGGAGGGGAGGGGAAGGGAAGGGAAAAGAAAATGAGGATGGGTGGGAGTGAGTGATTTTGAAAGGATGAGTAAATGAAAAGGAGTTTCATTCCCCTTACCCTCAATGTCACTACATTTCTCCAGTTAAGATAAATGATATAATTTATTGTTTGGATTTATCCTCCTAAAATAAGCTCAGTAGTTTAGTATTATAATACTTTTTTTCTGACCACTCTTCAAAAGTAATACAATACATTCTGTCTTTGGATAAACCTTAAGCAGAGTGTTTTAGATTCAGCCTGATACTCCACTTCATAAATTGCTGGTAAACAAATATAGATGTAAATATTTTTGTGTATTTGAATTAATTGAATTGATACAGTATCCACTCATTCAATGATACTATGTTTTTTGATAGAAAATGTCTGTTGAATTTATAATGATTAAAAGGTTGTAGCTACTGAGAGAAATCTGTAAGAAAAGTTACAGATTTATAATGAAAACTTACAAGTTTCTTCTAATAGCAGAGTCAGATGAGATGGTTAATCCACAGGGTATTTTCATGGTGATTTTCTACACTCCAGACAGGAACAGCTGCTACTTGGAACAGAGGTATCATCTGACTGATGACCACCTCTAATGATTTGACAGGTTCTTTCTGAGCAGCTGAACAAATAGTGTGCCTTTGGCATAGACAGCATGTTTAACAAACTAATACCTAAAACCATTCCAATTTGGACCTGTATGTTTATAACTGTGATGATTTGTTTAAACACCTTATTAGAGAATTCACTGTGATCCTGGAAGTGGAAAGGTAGTCCAGGAAAAGGTCCCTGTTTTCAATTGCACTGAACACTTAACACTTACCTAAGAACATGAAAAATTCTGGCTTCTAGTGCTGTTTAACCACCACTAAAAAGGCAATCTAAGAACCAAGTCACTTAACTCTGCATGCCCAAGTATCCTTATTTTAAGAGGGCAGCAAAGTGGGAGCTTATACATATTGAATTCTATAAACATATCCAGATTTAACAAAATTTTAAAATGTAAATAACCCATAAATAAAAGTTATCATGAAGATGTTTATCTTAAAATTGAAAACTACTCTGTGTGGGGAAAAGAGACTCCCATAAAAAAGGTGAAAGACAAGCCAAAGTCTGGGCTTACACATGGGACAGGTTTTTTTTGCATATGTATATCTAAGAAAATGAAAATTTCATTTTTCCCTACAGTCATTATCTTCTTAAACTTCCTCAAAATTTTTAATTCCAACGTGAATATAAATTTTCTAGTTTCCAGCCTACACTTTCAGAGTTCTCTCTTTTTACTTAGTATACAAAGTCCTAAAAGTAGTGTGGCCATCTGAATTTTGACATATGCTGCTTGGGGAACAACATTCCTCTTTTCCCCTGGCTAACTGCTATTTATTGTTGGAAGCTCCGTTCATATATCACCTCTTCTGAGAAGTCTTCCTTGATCAGAAAATCTATGGTCCTCTTACGTGCTCTTAAGGTTTAATGTGCATACTTTTATAATATATTACTCTTCTCCTAATTATTGAATTTATCCCATTTAAATTTATGAGAACTGAGTTGCTTCATTCATTTTGGTAACATATGTACTTTGTAGAATTTCTAATGCATAGCACTCAATAAATAATTTTTGAATGAATATAGAAAAATGAAGTCATGCATGTAGTTCCCTCCATGAAATTTATACTAGGGTTATTTTTGAACATGAAGAGTTACATTTCATCTAAATTTACTAATACTTGTAGTTACTGTTCTAACTTTCTGAGTAGCAGTGGGTGGGTTGAAGATTGTACCTCTGACATAAAAATTAATTTATTGATTTTTCTCAGTTGTTACATGTTCTATCGTAAAAAAGAAGAGTAAGCATAAGAAAAAGAAGCCCTCTAGGCCAGGTGCAGTGACTCACGCCTGTAATCCCAGCACTTTGGGAGGCTAAGGCAGGTGGATCACTTGAGATCATGAGTTTGAAACCAGCCGGGCCAACATGGTGAAATCTCATCTCTACTGAAAATACAAAAATATAGCCAGGTGTGGTGGCATGCACCTGTAATCCCAGCTACTTGGAAGGCTGAGACCTGAGAATTTCTTGAAACTAGGGGGACAATGTTGCAGTGAGTCAAGATTATGCCACTGCACTTCAGCCTGGGTGAGAGTGAGACTCTGTCTGAAAATTACAAAAGAAAGAAAGAGAGAAAGAGAAAGAGCGAGAGAGTGAGAGAGCGAAAGAAAGAAAGAAAGAAAGGAAGGAAGGAAGGAAGGAAGGAAGGAAAAAGAAAAGAAAAGAGAAAGAAAGAAAGAAAAGAAAGAAAGAAGAAAGGAAGGAAGGAAGGAAAGAAAAAGAAAGAAAGGAGGGAGAGAAGGAGGAAGGGGAAGGAAGGAAGGAAGGAAGGAAGGAAGTGGGGGGGGGGAAGAGAGAAAGAAGGGAGGGAGGGAGGGAAGCCCTCTAAGAGAAATATTCATCTGTAACAACAAATAAAATGTTTTTCTAAAAAAATACTGTTTTTTTCAAATGTCTAAAAATAAAACATTCTTTCTTAGTATCACATTTCTCTCATTTTCAGATTAGAAAGCATAAATAACAGCAAGACAGAAAAGGAATGGTAGACAAGAGAAATGAAAACAGAAGAACCAAAGCAAGAAACTAAGAGCCTAATATGCTATCAACACATCATGAGTAATATCACGATTGTAATTCATTCATTTCAAATGTTGAAATCATTAGCATAATTTAGATTTTTCAAACACTGGTACCCAAGTATAAATCTGGCAGAAGATATATTATTTTTCAATCACATAATGAAAAGAGATGTTTATGGATATGTAAAATTGGAAACATGCTCCTGCTTTAAAAAAAATCATTAATGAGGTATGCAAATAGATATCTCATCTGTTTTTGAAATACTCATAAAAGGTAAGTTATTCATCTTGGGAAAATACAGCCATTATAAAGCATATCAACCACATCTTCAATCTTCTTTACATTTAAGTACCTTGTGATGTTAGGGAATACCAATGAGAAATATTTTGGGTAATTTATTCTGTTTGGTTCATTTTATTTTCCATATACAAAATGTTGTGCTATTGCAAACCGAAACCTTTCTGTAATCAGTGCTGTTGCTAAGATTCAGAGTTCCTAGATGCTGAAGAATCATCAGGTTAAAGTATTGATAATTTAACATGCTCTATTTTATTACTTGTTTTGTGTAAGTTTCACTCTGTGACCAAGCATGTGCTCCTCTGAAATTCTTTCTTGGGCTATAGGATACATAACGTCACACTGCACAAAAGAAAAGAGAAGCCACTTAACTTTCCTCGTGGCTTTTGAGAGAGAGACAGAGAGAGAGAGAGAGAAAATAAATATATATATGTATATATAATATGCTATGTACATAATAAAATATATATATAATATATAAATTTATATATAATTAGAGATTTTCATATATATTATATTTATACATATATATATATATATATACACACACACATAATAGCAAAGACATGGAATCCATCCAAATGCCCATCAATGAGAGACTGGATAAAGAAAATGTGGTATGTATAAGCACCATGGAATACTATGCAGCTATAAAAAAACAAGATCATGTCATTTGCAGGGCCATGGATGGATCTGGAAGCCATTATCCTCAGCAAACTAACATAGGAACAGAAAACCAACGCTACATGTTCTCACTTGTAAGTGGAAACTGAACAATGAAAACACATGGACACAGGGAGGGAAACCACACAAAATGGGACCTGTCGGTAGGGGGCTAGGGAAGAGGGAGCATCAGGATAAATAGCTAATACATGCAGGGCTTGATATCTAGGTGATGGGTTTATAGTGGCAGCTAACCACCATAGCACACATTTACCTACATAGCAAACCTGCATATCCTGCACTGGTATCCCAGAATGTAAAATAAAATTTAATTTAAAAAATTAATTTTCCTTGTCTTATATATTTTCAAATACCTATAAAAGAAACATTCAGGATAAATATTTAAGGTGATAGATATCCCAAGTACATTGATTTTTATCTTTATAAGTTATATAAATGTATTAAATTATCATATATACCCTCAAACTATGTCCATCTATTATACATCACTAAAAAAATAAAATAAGATAAATGCAATCATAATTAAGAACTTTTTTTCTTTTTTGCTAATACAAGTCTACTGATGAAAATAATGGCATTCATGTATGAGGGAGATAAAATTTCACTTAATTGGAGTTCGAAGTTAGAGTTCCTTACTATCAAATCTATCACGAATGCTCATCTGTTAAAACCATTCCTAGTCTTACAAAAAGAGTCAGCATCAGATTTGGCACCTAAACTGTAGTTACCTCTATAAGCACCTGTGTTCAAGGAAGCTGCAGTTCTGTTTGCGAATTATAAGTGTACCACAAAGACTTCCCTGACGGCTTTATGCAGAGGCTAGAGTATTTTTTGGTACGGTAAGAGTATTTCTTACGGATACATTTTCCCTGAAATTAACTCAGCTCTAGCATCTATTCCGTTATGGAGAACTACTCTTTGGAAATTAAATCATAATTTCACAGCATTTGCCAGATATGTTTCGAACTATTGCATTATTGACAATATGAAATCTAAACATATAAGCAAAAATTATACTACAAAGTACCTTCTATTACCTTGTAAAATATACCCCAAAAAAGGAAATTTAAATGGCTCTAATTAAATGCAAACTACCAATTAAATAAAACCCTCTTAAAGCTAAGGATAGCTTAAATATTTATTTAACTATGGTTGCAGGAATTATGTAATTCAATAATACTATTAATTGCATATGCAGTTTAATGAGTTTTCTGTTGGGAAGGTCCAGAAGGCTTAATCCCCAAAAGTGATACATGCTAATAATACTATAATGTTAACGTTATGCAATTCAGATCAACATGTCCAAAGTCCAGCTATATGTTCAGCTCATAAATGAAATTAACTACACTACATTTAAGATTCATTCAAACCTAAAAGAAATCTTCCCTTTATTTTAAAATTTTATTTCTTATTAGGAAAATGCAATGCTCAAGTTTGAGATTCATTATTTTTAATTTACTCCAATTGTCTTAAAAGAATAGTATAATGTCAATGATACAATTAGAGATTCTTAAGGCTTTGAACAGTCTTTTCTTAACCACAGGGTCTAGCTTTGATTTGTTTCTCACTTAGCATGCTGATAGGGGTGGTTTTTTGAAGAATGCTTAAGAATTTTTGGTTTGTATCATAATTAAGATGAAAATAAGCACATGAGGAAACTTGATGAATAAATGCCTTGTCATGCTGATGCTTCTTGAATAATAAGAATTAGCCTTTTTTGAAGTTCTAATATCTCAAGTGCATTTCTGGTCTTCCAACAACATGTTAGGGCAAATGTTGTGTGAGACAGAGCTTAGCAACTCTCTTCCACTCCTTTGTAAGCATTTAGAGCATGTCTTTGGTCTTAATCTGACTGTCAACTATTTAAGAGCTTGTTGAAAAATACAAGGGTCAAGCACTAAGTCAATGGTACCAATTTAGCTTTCAAATTAAAAAACTTTAAAAAAACAACTGATGATATGACTAAACTTTAAGACAACCATGAAATGAAGTTCTTGCTCTGTGACTAGCCTCACAAAGCCAGATCCAATCGAAATTGGTTCCTAGCCTAATAAAGCCCTGGCTGATCATCAATGATTGATTTATGATAAAGGAAAAGGGACATGAAAACCTGTTCAATCACTCACATGGAAATCAGTGATGCTGAAGAGCTACAAGAGACAGCCTGGAGAAAAGTACTGAAGAGGCTACAGCTACTTGTCACAGATTTCTTTCTTCTCAAGTTAAAACTGTCAAGCAATTCTTTCCCCTTGGAAAAGCATACGTTTCCATATAACATTTGAGAACTGTTGTGAGAATTCAGTGGGACAGTTGAAAAGTCCCTGTTGGTTGGTGAAATAGATCTTCGAGAGAGACTGCGTCAGGATCAATTACCCCAGGTTTCTCTTGAATGGTGGCAAGGCAACTGAGTAAGAGAATGATTTATTGAACAATTTAACAGGTGTCGTGCTGGGTGGTAGTATCCGTGGGATGTGCCCATGGAGGAAAAAATAAAATCAATTCTATAACGAAATATTTGGCTGTAGTGGGCAAAAGATAAATTCCAGAAATGGAGTTCCCCTGAAGAAAATTCAGTAAGAAGTAGAAGAAACTATACAATCTAGATAATGGGGGGATCGGGGGTAGGGGAGTCCACAATTTAGACTAGTATCCCTAGAAAGCTACCTACAGGAACAACTATTATAATTCACTAATTGTCAATTATTTAGAAGTGGAACAAAATACTAATAAAAGACCAAGATTATAGCTTAGCTTGTAATCCTAGCTCCTAGCCTTATCCCCAGCCTCAGGGTCTGAAGTTGTTTTCTATTTTTTTCTTATTGTAACGCAAAACTTTTATTCTAAATTTTACATACCAGCTCATTGTACTAATCAAATAAATCATGCACTAAGCACAAATTGCTTAGTTCTTCATTCTGCTAATTCCTCTGGGTGTGTGTATGTAGAGCCAGCTGTAGAGTTAAGGTTTTTCTTTTGAAATATTACAGATATTTCTTGGAGCTGTTGTATCTACTATTTTTATAAAGAAAAAAAGAAAAAAACTACTCAATTAAACTTTAAGGTTAACCATGCTTAGCAGTTAACTTTATTAGATAATTTTAAGTTTGCTTGATAATTCTCTAAGATATAGCAAAGGTCTTTATCAATGTTATTCTCAAACCGTTTGCAAAAAAAAAAAAAAAGTTTGCTTCTACACGAAGCAGGGGTAGGTTGAAACAGTGAAAATAACAGTCAACTGGAAGTTCTGGAGCCAGATTACACCTCAAAAACCAACTAGACAGACATGTTTTCATAGTCAGAGAGCCAACAGACCAGATAAACAACAGACCAAGGCAAACATTTGTTTGCATGTTGAAGTTATTTTTGATAGAAGTACCTCTTTGATGATCCATGGTCTCAATACATTCATATTATTGATAACAGTATTATGTCATCTGCAAGCAAAATAACTTCATTAAAATTTCAACTCAAATAAAGTCTCTTTTAACATTTCTTCCCTTAATATTATTATTCCCTTTTGCCCTTTTCAAAAAGTATGGGGAAATCCTGCTATGTTCTACTGGAATCTAAGTATCACTTTACTGAAAACTCTCTTGGTTCTCAAAATGTAGACATACAGTGCTTTTCAATCACATATTATGTAGTAGTCTGTTCTTATTCTGTTAATAAAGATGTCTTAGACTGGGTAATTTATAAAGAAAAAGAGATTTAATGGATTAACAGTTTCACATGACTAGGGAGGCCTCACAATCATGGTGGAAAGTGAATGAGGAGCAAAATAATGTATTATTCCATGGTGGCAGGCAAGAAAGCTTGTGCTGAGGAACTCCCATGTATAAAACCATCAGACCTGGTGAGACTTACGTATGTGAACAGTATGGGGGAAACCACCACCATGATTCAATTATCTCAGATAAACATTTTTAGTCCTAGAAATGGGGAACTGTTTTCTTCCACTAATTTACTAAAATGTGAGCAAACAAATTTTCCTTGATGCTGTTCTCAGCACTAGAGTCCTGATGTCCCATTCTTTACAGTGGCAGGTTGATATGCTGGGGTTCTGAAACACGCACAGTTCGTCTGAACTCAAATGTGATTTCTAGCTCACTGTCACGTTTATGACTTTGTATTCTATGCTTTATTTGGAACAGTTCTCAGATGGACCCCAGTATATGTAATAATTCACAATGCTTCATTTTGGGGGACTGTATTCTCAGAATGGGACTTGCCACCACCAACCCCTCCCTACAAGCGCACACACACACACACACACCTCTCTCTCTCTCTCTCTCTCTCTTATCTTTCCTTGCTCCTCTCCCTTCATTTTTACTTCATTCCTACAATTTGACAAACTGATTTTGTCAATTTGTGGGTAGGGCCAGTAGAACAGCACTCTGGATGACACAAAAATCAGTAGCTTTTGTCTTTGGAAAAGATTGCATTGCTGAAACATAGGTGAAACAGCAAATAGGAAGAAACTGATGATTCATCATTGTAAATACATATACTCTCAGGTGGACATGCTCATGCCTTTTTAGAAAAGAGCAGAGAGTTCATAAATTACTCCATCCACCATTCATTTCAGGTCCAGCAATCCTGCACAGAGTGGAATGTCCCCTTGTGTTGATTGCTAGGCCTAGTTCCCAATATTGCTATGCATTTTCATCTTATTTTGATTGTGTAATGTTCTATAGCTCTCTCAGTAAGGAGCTAGGAGAGATTACATTTGGAGCTGCCAGGAAAACCCCTTTTTAAAAAACTGATGAAATTATGTATGTTATCAGAACTTTAAAACATATTACCTTACTCTATTTAATTTCATTCATAAAACATGTAACTCATGTTTTACTCTAGGGTATTGCTGGTCTAACGTGAAACCTCAGGAAAGCCAAGCACCTTCTAGGTATTGCCAATAAATCAGAACATAAACATGAAATCCCTGGGGCCATGTTATAAGTTTATTATTCTAAAAACATACTACGTAAAGAGAAAAGCTAAAGAAAGGAGGACATGCAAGCAAGGAGGCAGAGAAGCAAGCCAATGAACTCCAGAGTCCCTGCCAGGACTAATATTCTAAACCTGCGAATTATGAATGAAAGTACACACTAGGAATCAATCAACATTATCAGGAATGCTGTAGTAGGCAGAATTCTAAATTGGTCCCAAGATTCCCCTCTCTTGGTGGACACTTCTTGCAGAACCTCCTCCCTTTGAGTGTGAGAAGAACTTGCAGATGCTCTGGGATTTTATTCATATGATTTGGTTATGCTATATGGGAATTATATGATTATGATCCCTGATTAGACTGGGAAGGGTGGCTCATGTCTATAATACCAGCACTTTGGGAGGCTGAAGCAAGAAGACTGCTTGAGCCCAAAAGTTTGAGACCAGCCTGGGAAACAGAATGAGAAAAAATTATCCCATTTTTTTCTAAAAGAAATGACAATTTTTATCTCTACAAAAAAAAAAAAAAAAAAAAAAACATTTAGCTCAATATGGTGGCACATATATGTAGCCCCAGCTACTCATGAGGCTGAGGTGAGAAGACTAATTGGACCGAGAAGTCCGAGGCTGCAGTGAGCCACGGTCATACTACTGCACTCCAGCCTGGGTGACAGAGCAAGACCCTGACCCTTAATCAAAAAGCCCCTTATTAGTTGGCTTTTGAATAGTCCTGACCTAATCTAATGAGGCCTTTAAATCTGAGCCAGAGGTAGAGAGAGTCAGAAAAATGCAGGTAATCTCTTACTGGCCTGGGAAAAAGGACACATCCACGTTGTGAACTACCTATGGAGGAACCACGTGGCCAGAACCCTTTAGTTGCTAACAGCACCCACGGCCCATAGCCGTAAATAAATGAAGAAAGAAAGAAAGAATGAATGAATGAACGAATGAACAAACAGAAATCTCAGTTCCACAAGCACACACACACAAAAAAAAAATAACGAAATTTCCTAACAAGCCAAATGAGCTTGCAGGAAGGCCCTGAGCCTCAGATGTGCATAGGGCAGCTGATACCTGCATTGCATCTTTGAGACCCAGAGCAGAGAATCCCATTAAGCCATTTCCAGACTTGTGATCCAAAAAAACTGTGAGTCAGTAAATGTATGTTGTTTTAGGCCATTCAATTTGTGGTCCCTTTTTACATAACAATGGAAAACTAACACAGGTACAAATGCTGATGCTTTGTAATTAAACAAGTTCACATATGTAAAGCTCCTTAGCACAGAAACTGTTACAGAGTGACTAGCTTTTAAATAATTGCTATTTATTCCATACCATGTATCATAGGTCCCAGGCAGTAGTGATAAAAGGAATATTTTTCAGTATTGGCATAGAAAAATGTATGATAAATTCTGGAAGGCTTACCACTGTCCAGTAACATGGCATCTCATGGTCTTTGTAATGTAGACTGTGGTGCTGTTATACATTATAAAAGACAAACTCACTTTTCCAGTTCAACTCAATGAACAAGGGACATGTTTCTCAACTGAGTGGGGAGGCATCACTGTCATGCATACTAATGGCCATAGACTAATAAACTGGTTTTCCTTTCTTTTTCTTTTTCCTCTATTTTACTAATTTTCCAGGTTATGGACTCTGATATTTTTTTCTATGGTATATTAGTTTTCTAGGACTACTGTGACATATCACCACAAACTGGTGGCTTAAAATGACAGAAATGTATTTTCTCATAACTCAGGGGGCTCCAAAGTTAAGGTGTCAGAGGGTTGGTTCTTTTCAGTAGGTCTGAGGGAGAAAACATCCCAAGCCTCACTCCTAATTTCTGGTGGTTTCTGGCAATCCTGTCATTCCTTGATATTCAGAGGCACCCTCCAATCTCTGCCTCCATCTGCCCATTGCTTTTTCTGTGTACCTGTGTATCTTGTTTTTTTTCTGTATCCTGTAAGGACACTGCTATGGATTCAGGGATCACCCTAATGCAGTATAATCTTATCTTCATCCTTACCTTAATTACATTTGTGAAGACCGTATTCCCACATGAAGTCATATTTTGAGATTCTGGGTAATTACAATACACTATTCAACCCATTACATGTGATAGCATCCACAAAGCAAAGCACTCCTCTGGACGTGTATCGCTTGCTTAATTAATATACAAACAATTTCATAACTGAGTAATGTGAATGATTATATTATTGCAAAACAATTTGCTAAATAATTTAAGACAAAAAATAAATTTAAGACATAAAAGATGGACAGTGATCAGTGAAAAGAGCGTCAGGCTAATTGTAATCTTTCTTTAAGTTCATCAGCAGGTTTGAGATTATCAGTAAATTTCTAACATCTCTAGATCTTCATCTTTTATGAATTAAATATATTATAGTAGATGATCTTGAAGATGCTTTCTAGTTCCAACATTTTATGATTCTACTGATTATAATTATTATTTATTCAATTATTTTGTGATAGTAAAATGGCATATATACCACTTGGGAGATATAAGTATCATGTTTTACACTATTTTTTTCTGTTTACGTTAAAAGAAAGGGAAAGAGAGTTAGCTTTCCCCAAGCACTGTCTTCATAAGTTCATGCAAAGTAAACTGGAGGAATCTTTCACTGAAAATGTTCTGCAGAGGAAACAATCACACAGGAAATAACTGGTTTGTGGATCAGGGTCTACTGATTCAAAA
This sequence comes from Cacajao melanocephalus, assembly GCA_963573385.1. Classification (NCBI taxonomy): domain Eukaryota; kingdom Metazoa; phylum Chordata; class Mammalia; order Primates; family Pitheciidae; genus Cacajao; species Cacajao melanocephalus. The sequence continues at coordinate 135,957 of CAUYLG010033314.1, read as the reverse complement.
TTCAGCAGAATTTCATTAACTCATGTATTTTTAGCATCAAACAAGTTTAGAGATAAAAAGTAATAGGTTTAAATACATGTATGATGCTCATTTTTTTAGGATGTTATGGGAAAAAATCAATTTTAACTAAAAGCACAGTATGCTTATTTACCCTGAACTTCTAAAGTAAAGAATGAAAACTGTAAGAGAAGGATATGCAAATGAAACAAACTTGGCTAAGAACGGTTCTCCCTCTCCTCTCCCCACTGCTATGTCAAACAAACAAAGAAACAAATTCCAGTTTTGGTAATCATCGCAGGTATGACGCTTTTTCAGTTTTCAATCCATTTCTCCTCTATTCTTTCAGGTTATTAGTTCTTACTCTCACTCCTCTCCTCAAGCCTTTGACAACTTCCAGCCACATGTTCAATAATCTTTCTCTCTCTCTCTTTCCATTTTTGTTTTGTTTTGTTTTTAAGGTGGAGTCTCACCCTGTTGCCAAGGCTGGAGTGTAATGGCATGATTTTGGTTCACTGCAACCTCTGCCTCCTGGGTTCAAGTGATTCTCCTTCTCAGCCTCCCAATTAGCTGGGATTATAGGCACACACTACCATGCCCAGCTAATTTATTTTAAATGTATTTTTAGCAAAGATGGGATCTCACCATGTTGGCCAGGCTGGTCTCAAACTCCTGACCTCGCGTGATCCACCTGCCTCAACCTCCCAAAGTGCTGGGATTCCAGGCGTGAACCACTCTGCCTGGCTCAATGATCTTTCTGTATTTCACTGAGAAAATAGAAATCATGAAAAGTAGCATTCATGTGCACTCAGTAACATCCCATTGACCCCTTTAGCCCTACCTGTCTTCCTATCACCATGACCTAGCTGTCCAAGCAGCTGCTTAAACGTGCCCCTCTGTGGACCACAGATTCTCATTTCAGCTCCTCAAGGGCACAACATCAGCAATTCTCCTCTCTCCCTCCTGAATTATCAATTTACTTTTCTCTTTAACATTCCAGCATACTACATGTTTAGAAAAAGCAACCAAGAAAAAAACTTTTAAGTAATAACAATCTTGAATCCTTATGTCCTCCAGTTATGCCCCGTTTCTCTGCTTCCATTTTCATCAAAACTTCGTGAAGTTATCCAATCCTTTTCTCTCTTTCAGTCTTGAACTCACTGCAGTCACACTTGCATTCAAAATACCTCATTACAACAGGTTTTTTCCAGGCTGCTCTAACCTGTGTTTTGATAAATCTAGCCATCAGTTTTCAGTTTCTGTTTGACCTTTTAGTACTAGCGTTTAAATCCATGTCTCCTTCCTCCTGAAAGCACTTCCTCCATTTGCGTTCCCACTCCCTGCTCTCTCTGTTTCTCCTCCCAGACCTCAGCCATACCTTCTATTTCTGGTCCTGAATCTGCTTCTTATTTCTGACTCACAAAGTCCTTGCTCTTGTTATCTCTCTCATTCTTATTTTTGTATTTTCTCCTTGTCTATTCTGTATCTGTAGTTAACTTCATTCAATCTCTTGTCTTATATTTTTAACTATCTCTTCTGAAGCCCAGACTGAAACACCTAACCTCTTTTCTCTTAAACAATTAGCAGCACCAGAAATTTAAAATATTCCCAAATGAACCAATAATTTCCTCTTCCTCCACTGCTGCCACCCTGAGTCAGGCCAAAAACACCTCCTAGCCACACAACTGCAGTAACCACCCACCTGGTCTCCCTGTGTCTCCTCCGGCCCTGTCCCAATCTGTTCCATACCATACCCCTAAAGATCCTCTTACAGAGTCGGATTATTCCATATCTCTGATACTAAGAGGGAAGACAAAATCTATTACAAGAAACTAGAGTTAATTTTTATGTTTTAAATAAATGCTATTCTTACACAAAATCAAACTGCTGTAATTCATTTTGAGAAGCAGAGAATAACCTTACATTGCTAAGTAAAGAAAAAATTAATTGTAATCCCAGCACTTTAGGAGGCTGGGGCAGGCAGATCATTTGAGGTCAGGAGTTCAAGACAAGCCTGGCCAACATGGCAAAAACCTGTCTCTACTAAAAATACAAAAATTAGCTGGGCATGGTGGTGTGCACCTATAGTTCCAGCTACTCAGTAGCTGAGCCTCACCTGGCCTGGTCCTGGGTATATCTCCTATTTCATCTCCTGATATCTCTCTCTGCTCCTTGTACCCAGGCCACACTACCCACTTGCTGTTTCTTTTCTTATTTGTTTCAACTTTTACTTTAGATGCAGGGGGTCAGGTGCAGATTTGTTACACAGGGATATCGTGTGATGCTGAGTTTGGATATGAATCTCATCATCTACATTAATTAAGCCACTGTGGAAAGCAGTCTAGGGATTTCTCAAAGAAAAAACAGCTGCTATTCAAACCAGCAATCCTATATATGGATATATGCCAAAGGAAGATAAATTATTTTACCAAAAAGACACATTCATGCATATGTACATCACAGCACTATTCACAATAACAAAGACTTGCAATCAACCCAGGTACCCATCAGTGGCAAATTCAATATAGAAAATGTAGTACATATACACCGTGGAATACTACACAGCCATAAAAAATAAAATCATGGACTTCTGCTAAGATGACCGAATAAGAACAGCTCCAGAATGCAATTCCCAGCAACAGAAATGCAGAAGGCAAGTGATCTCCACATTTCTAACCAAGGTACCAGGTTCATTTCAATGGGACTGGTTGGACAGTGGGTGTAGCCCAAGGAGGGCGAAGTGAGGCAGGGTGGGGTGCTGCTCCCCTGGGAAGTGCAACTTACTGGAGGATCAGGGACTTTGCCCCCTGGGCACTCTGATTCAGATACTGCACTTCTCCCGTGGCCGTTGCACTTCTCCCGTGGCCGTTGCAACCCACAGTCCAGCAGAACACCACCGGGCTGAAAAGTATCGGGAGTTACCAGCACAGATGTGAGCAACAGCTCTGGCAGCCTGGTGCCGCCAGCTGTCAGCACAAAACTGGGTGGAAGTTTTGACTAGAGTGGAGAGCACTGTGGGACGGATCTACCTGCCCCCCCAGAAAGAGGGAGAGCTGAAAGCAGGGAGACAGGTGATTCAACTTGGCAGGCCCCACCCTCACAAAGACCAGCAAACTGAAGCCCTATTGCTTGAGAGTTTCACAGCCAGCACATTAGTTCAAGCTCATCCCAGGACAATCCAGCTCAGTGTGGGGAGGGCATCTGCCATTGTGAAAGCAGGTCTAAACTCACCTGAGTAAAAAGAAAAGCCAGAAGAGGCCTACACAGCAGCTGAGCTGAGTCCAAGACAGCCCAGCAGCACCTCTGCAGGCAGACAGGGGACAGACTGCCTCCTCAAGTGGCTCTCAGACCCTTGTATAACAATAACAAAAAAAAAGCCTCATACAGCAGAGGGGCTTGACTATTAGAAGAAAAACCAAAAAACAAAAAGAAATAGCTTCAACATCAACAGAAAGAATGTCCACTCAGTAACTCCATCCGAAATCACCAACTTCAAAGATAAAAGGTAGGTAAATCCACAAAGATGGGTAAAAAACAGCACAAAAAGGATAAAATCATCAAAAACCAGAATGCCTATTCTCCTTCAAGGGATCACAACTCCTCACCAGCAAGGGAACAAAACAGGATGGAGAATGAGTTTGATGAATTGACAGAAGCAGGCTTCTGAAGGTGGGTAGTAACAAACTTTTCTGAGCTAAAGAAACATGTTCTAACCCAACGCAAAGAAACTAAAAACTTTGAAAAAACGTTAGACAAAATGCTAACTAGAATAACCAACTTAGAGAAGAACATAAATGACTTGATGGAGCTGAAAAACACAGCACGAGAACTTCGTGAAGCATACACAAGTTTCAGTAGCCAAATCAACCAAGCAGAAGAAAAGATATCAGAGATTGAAGATCAACTCAATGAAATAAAACAAGAAGGCAAGATTAGAGAAAAAAAAAGTGAAAAGAAATGAACAAATCATCCAAGAAATATGGGATTATGTGAAAACACCTACTCTACGCTTGATTGGTGTACCTAATTGTGATGAGGAGAATTTTCAGGATATTATCCAGGAGAACTTCCCCAACCTAGCAAGACAGGGCAACATTCAAATACGGGAAATACAAAGAACACCACAAATATACTCCTTAAGAAGAGCAACCCCAAGGCATATAATCGTCAGATTCACCAGGGCAGAAATGAAGGAAAAAATGCTAAGGGCAGCCAGAGACAAAGGTCGGGTCACCCATAAAGGTAAGCAGTCAGACTCACAGCGGATCTCTCAGCAGAAAACACGCAAGCCAGAAAAAAGAGGCGGCCAATATTCAACATCCTTAAAGTAAAGAACTTTCAACCCAAAATTTCATATCCAGCCAAACTAAGCTTCATAAGTAAAGAAAAAATAAAATCTTGTATGGACAAGCAATTGCTGAGAGATTTCGTTGCCACTCTACCTGCATTACAAGAGCTCCTGAAGGAATCATTAAACACGGAAAGGAACAACCAGTACCAGCCACTGCAAAAATTTACCAAATGGCAAAGACCAATGACACAACGAAGAAACTGCATCAACTAACGGGCAAAACAACCAGCCAGTAACAAATGGCAGGATCAAATTCACACATAACAATATCAACATTAAATGTAGATGGCCTGAATGCCCCAATCAAAAGACACAGACTGGCAAATTGGATAAAAAGTCAAGACCCATTGGTGTGCTGTATTCATAGGACTCATCTCACTTGCAAAAACACACATAGACTCAAAATAAAGGGATGGAAGAAGATTTACCAAGCAAATGGAGAGCAAAAAAAAGCAGTAGTTGCAATCCTAGTCTCTGATAAAATGGACTTTAAACCAACAAAGATCAAAAGACACAAAGAAGGGCATTACATAATGGTAAAAGGATCAACGCAACAAGAAGAGCTAACTATCCTAAATATATATGCAGCCAATACAGGAGCACCCAGATAAAAAAGCAAGTTCTTTATGACCTAGAAAGAGACTTAGACTCCAATACAATAATACTGGGAGATTAACACTCCACTGTCAATATCAGACAGATCAATGAGACAGAAAATCAACAAGGATATCCAGGACTTGAACTCAGATCTGGACCAAGTGGATCTAATAGACATCTACAGAACTCTCCACCCAAAATCCACAGACTATACAGTCCTCTAAGCACCACATCGCACTTACTATATAACTGACCATATAATTGGAAGTAAATCACTCCTCAGCAAATGTAAAAGAATAGAAATCATAACAAATAGTCTCTCAGACCACAGTGCAATCAAATTAGAACTCAGGATTAAGAAACTCACTCAAAACCACATAACTACATAAAAACTGAACAACCTGCTCCTGAATGACAACTAGATAAACAATGAAATGAAGGCAGAAATAAAGATGTTCTTCGAAACCAATGAGAACAAAGACACAACATAACCAAATCTCTGGAAGACATTTAAAGCAGTGTCTAGAGGGAAATTTATAGCACTAAGTGCCCACATGAGAAGTGAGGAAAGATCTAAAATCAATACCATATTGTCAAAATTGAAAGCACTACAGGAGCAACATCAGAAAAACTCAAAAGCTAGCAGAAGACAAGAAATAACTAAGATGAGAGCGAAACTGAAGGAGATGGAGACACAAAAACCCCTTCAAAAATCAATAAATACCAGAGCTGGTTTTTTGAAAAGATTAAAAAAACAGATCGCTAGGCAGACTAATAAAAAAGAGGAGAATAATCACATAGATGCAATAAAAAATGATAAAGGGGATATCACAGATTCCACGTATATACAAACTACCATCAGAGATTACTACAAACAGCTCTACGCACATAAACCAGTAAATCTGGGAAAAATGGATAAATTCCTGGACATTTGAACCCTCCCAAGACTAAACCAGAAAGAAGTTAAAACCCTAAATAGACTAATAACAAGGTCTGAAGTTGAGGCACCAATTAATAGCCTACCAGTCAAAAAAAGTCCAGGTCCAGATGGGTTCACAGTCAAATTCTACCAGATGTACAAAGAGGAGATGGTACCATTCCTTCTGAGACTATTCCAAACAATAAAAAAAAGAAGGAAGTCTCCATAAGTCATTTTACAAGACCAACATCATCCTGATACCAAAACCAGGCAGAGACACAACTAAAAAAGAAAACTTCAGGCCAATATCCACGATGAACATAGATACAAAAATCTTCAATAAAATACTGGCAAACTGAATGCAACAGCACATCACAAAGCTTATCCATCATAATCAAGTAGGCTTCATCCTGGGGATGCAAGGCTGGTTCAACATACGTGAATATATAAACATAATCCATCACATAAACAGAACAAAAGACAAAAACCACATGATTATCTCAATAAATGCAGAGAAGGCCTTCGACAAAATTATTCAGCCCTTTATGCTAAAAACCCTCAATAAACTAGGTATTGATGGAATGTATTTCAAAATAAAAGCTATTTATGACAAACCCACAGCCAATATCACACTGAATGGGCAAAAACTGGAAGCATTCCTTTTGAAATCTGGTACTAGACAAGGATGCCCTCTCTTACCACTAGTATTCAATATAGTATTGGAAGTTCTAGCCAGAGGAATCAGGCAAGAAAAAGAAATAAAGGGTATTCAATTAGGGAAAAAGGAGGTCCAATTGTCTCTATTTGCAGATGACATGATTGTATATATAAAAGACTCCATCATCTCAGCCCAAAATCTCCTTAAGCTGATAAGCAACTTTAGCAAAGTCTCAGGATACCAAATCAATGTGCAGAAATCACAAGCACTCCTATACACCAATAACAGAAAAACAGAGAACAAAATCAAGAGTGAACTCCCATTCACAATTGCTACAAAGAGAGTAAAATAACTAGGAATACAACTAACAAGGGATGTAAAGGACCACTTCATGGAGAACTACAAACTACTGCTAAAGGAAATAAGAGAGGACACAAACAGAGGGAAAAACATTCCATGCTCATGGTTAGGAAGAATCAATATTGTGAAAATGGCCATACTGCCCAAGGTAATTTATAGATTCAACACTATCCCCATCAAGCTACCATTGACCTTCTTCACAAAACTGGAAAAAAACATTTTAAACTTCATATGGAATCAAAAGAGAGCCTGCATAGCCAAGACAATCCCAAGCAAAAAGAACAATTCTGGAGGCATCACAGTACCTGACTTCAAACTATTCTACAAGGCTACAGTAATCAAAACAGCATGGTACTTGTACCAAAACAGAGATATAGACCAATGGAAAAGAACAGAGGCCTTGGAAACAACACCACACACCTACAACCAGCTGATCTTTGACAAACTGGACAAAAAAAAGCAATGGGGAGAAGATTCCCTATTTAATAAACAGGGCTGGGAAAACAGGCCAGCCATGTGCAGAAAACTTAAACTGGACCCCTTCTTTACACCTTACACTAAAATTAACTCCAGATAGATAAAGTTTTAAACATAAGACTTAACACCATAAAAACCCTAGAAGAAAACCTAGGCAATACCACTCAGGACATAGGCAGAGGCAAGGACTTCATGACTAAAACACCAAAAGCAAGGTCAGCAAAAGCCAAAATAGACAAAATGGGATCTAATTAAACTTAAGAGTTTCTGCACAGCAAAAGAAACAATCATTAGAGTGAATTGGCAACCAACAGAGTGTGAAAAATGTTTTTCCATCTACCCATCTGGCAAAGGGCTAATATCCAGAATCTACAAATAACTAAATCAGATTTACAAGAAAAAAAAAAAACAAACCCATTCAAAAGTAGGCAAAGGATATGAACAGACACTTTTCAAAAGCAGACATTTATGTGGCCAACAAACATATGAAAAAGTGCTCATCATCACTGTCATTAGAGAAATGCAAATCAAAACCACACTGAGGTACCATCTCATGCCAGTTAGAATGGTGATTATTTAAAAATCTGAAGACAACTGATGCTGGAGAGAATGTGGAGAAATAGGAACACTCCTACACTGTTGGAGGGAGTATAAATTACTTCAACCATTGTGGAAGACAGTGTGGTGATTCCTCAAGGATCTAGAAACAGAAATTCCACTTGACCCAGCAATTTCATTACTGGGTATATATCCAAAGGATTATAAATCGTTCTATTATAAAGACACACACACATGTATGTTCATTTTGGCACTGTTTACCATAGCAAAGACCTGGAACCAACCCAAATGCCCATCAATAATAGAATAGACAAAGAAAACGTGGCACATATACACCATGGTATACTATACAGCCATAAAAAATGATGAGTTCATGTTTTTTGTAGGGATATGAATAAATCTGGAAACCATCATTCTCAGCAAACTGACACAAGAACAGAAAACCAAACACCACATATTTTCACTCATAGGCATGTGTTGAACAATGAGAACACATGGGCAAAGGGAGGGGAGCATCACACACTGGGGTATGTTAGGGGGCAGGGCTAGGGGAGGGACAGCAAGGGGCAGGGAGTTTATGGAGACATGACACTGGGAGAAATGCCTGATGTAGATTACAGGAGGATGGAGACAACAAACCACCATGGCATGTGTGTACCTATGCAACAATCCTGCAAGATCTGCACATGTACCCTAGAATTTAAAGTACCAAAAAAAAAAAAAAAAAAAACCAGAATGAAATAAAAGCATGTCTTTTGCAGCAACATGGATGCAGTTGGAGGCCATAATCCTAATAAAATTAGCACGGAAATAGCAACCCCTTGCAGTTTCTTGATCACACCATGCTTTTTACTGCTTCCAAACCTTTATAATTTCACCTCATATTTTCCAAAAATGTTCTTCTTACTCATATGTTTGCTCAAATGTAACTTGATTATAGAGGCCTTTCCTGAAAACTTTAAATATGTGTCAGAATGAGCCTCCCTCTTCCAACACTCTTGTTTTCCTTAACTTTGATTTGCTCTTCTACACAGGACTCTCTCACTCTGATGTACTCTACATAGAGTTATTTACCCATTTACCCCTCTTTAAATGTGAGCTTCATGGAGACAGTTATCTTGTCTGCTTTCTTTCTTGTTATATTATCAATTCTTAGCTTAGAATCTGGCTAAGGTTGGTGCACTTAAGAAACGCTTGTGAAATAAATAAATTGCACAGATACCAGGAAATAAGTGTTAAATAGTATATAATATGATCTCAAAACGTTATTTAAGTGTATAATGAGTATCTTTCTAATTTGCATTTTGTATTGTGTGGGTGGACTTGATATATGATGAAAGAGAATGAAGAATACTATTGAAGAGTGAGGAGACTTTATAGCTGAAATAGAAACAACTTGTTCTTCCTCCCAGTGTTTGCGAAGCAAAGCAAGCAGCATCTTGTTAGATTCGGCCCAATTAGTTCTAGAATATGCCCTCCAAACTAAACAGGCAACACATACTGGAGATCAATCTAATAGATTCATCTAACCTCAGCACAGTAAATTTAGAAAAGCATAACCAACAAACAAACCAAAGTCTATGGCTGGGATAAAAGAGTCTGATCTGCTGGCACTGTAGGGATAGATTTGGATTCAAATCTCAGCACTGCTACTTTCTAGTAAGAGACCATGAAAGAACTCTTTGATCTTTCCAAATTCCATTGCCTTCTGTTGCAGGGATTTTGCCCGAGTTGCTTAAAGCATGCTAGTTTGTCTGTGCTTGTTTATTAATACCTAATTTCAGCATTTTACTTAATCAAAATAAAATATATCTGACCTCTATCTTCCCTAGGTGGCCACCAAAAATTTTCACTTCTCCTTGTTACTCAAACAGAAAAGATTGTTCCCCTACCAGTTCCAAAAGAAAATTCCCCAGTAGTAATTATAATGAAATCTTTTCTTTGCAAAATAAAATGAACAGAATTTTACTTCCAAATTTCACAAATGTGAATAAGAACTTTTATTTTCATGCTTTGGCAGTTTTCAGTATATCATTCTTTCCTGTCTTCTAGTGTCACCAAAGAAGAGATTACATTCACTTAGAACAGATAAATAACAGAATTGGTCTAATCCTCACTTTTCTCACTTGCTAACTTAGGTTTCTTTACTCAATGCTAGGAATTCTGACACAAAGGGTAAACATATGTAGATATAAATTTTGGATAAAATAATTTGTATACCACTATGCCTCCAGTGGAGATTTCTGTATTAGAGTTGTACTATTGGTTCTTCTAATGAGGAGTTCATTCTACAAAGATGAATTATATTATAGAGGCAATAATATATTTGTTATAGTTTTATTGTTCTCCAGTGTTGAATGGACCACTGCCCCACAGAAGATAAGAAAACACTTTCAAAATTTCAAAATATAGTTCTAAAAAATTAAGGCTGTGTTGTGAAATAAAATATAAAAGCTAATGCCAATTATTTCTTCACAGTAAAATTATATTTTGCATAAGCTTTTAGAGCCAGATGTTTTCTAGTTATACTATTCAATTAACATGTTTTCTCATCTAATTAATCATTATTAGTCATATAATTATATACGAAACTCTGCCACAGAATGAATAGTTCTTAATGGAAGTAGTACTTAATGAGAGTATTTATACAAATAAATTTATACAGTTGATAATTAATTGAATGATGTAAACAGAAAATTTAGTGATTACAGTTTATACACTATCTTATTTAATTACCATATTTCCTTTTAAATTTTAGACATATGCCAACAATAAGCACATAGGCAAGCTTCATTAGCATGATCAGAGGCAAAATTTCTCAAATATAGTGGGTTCAATACCTGTTAGGAAAACTTGACCTACAAAAATCTATTCTCATCAAAAATCTCCCCGTTCCTCTAACAATAGACCTTTCCATAAAAAACTACCTAGACAATGTATAAATACTACATTAAAAAATCTAATTGGCCTAGCACGGTGGTTCATGTCTGTAAATGCAGCACTTTGGGAGGCCAAGGTGGGCAGATCATGAGGTCAGGAGATGGAGACCATCCTGGCCAACATGGTGAAACCCTGCCCCTACTAAAAATACGAAAATTAGCTGGGCATGGTGGTGCATTCCTGTAATCCCAGCTACTCAAGAGGCTGAAGTTGGAGAATCACTTGAACCTGGCAGTCGGGGGTGGCAGTAAGCGGCCATCACACCACTGCACTCCACCTTGGGTGACAGAGCAAGACTCTGTCTCAAAAAACAAAATCTAATTTGTTTTGTCTTAAAAGATATTTTTATAATTCACCTAGAAGAAGGTATTTTTTTCATTATTTTGTGCTAGAGTTCACTTACTGCTTTACAGAGGTAAGATTTTGCCATTTCCAACCAAAACTTTTGACTGAAATGTTTTTCAGAATTCAGACTTTTTATTTTTTTTCTCAGAAGAGTACTGCATTACAAATACAATATGTCCTAACAGGTTTTTGAGGCAGCGCCTGTAACAACCACATTAAAATATCTGCCAAAAATATATTAATAATCATACCAAATGGCGTAAAGGGAAACTATTTTAAAAACTCACATTATTTCTTATTTGGCTTAATTTTTTTCAGGTTAGGTATTATCACCATATGAGCTTTCGAAACATTTGATTTTAAAAACTTTCATGGCTTTGGAATTTCAGATAAGGTATTATGAACCTGTGTTATCATCTGTGATCAAAGTTTTTTTATTAACATAGTTGCCCACTGAAAAACAAGAAAATTTGAGCTACTTTATTATTTTCCTTGACTTCCTAGGCTTCAGTGTGAATCAGATAATAATATGTTCCTCATCTAATGTAAAAACATCTCTTTATCCTTTTACCTGTCTCTCTAACTTTGACAATATATTCCCATAGGAAGTAATAATTGACTTCAGTCCACAGTTTTATTGAACACCTGCTATATGCTCAGAACCACACAGGTGAGGGTATAGTTTTGCATTTTGTTTTGAAAGACCTTCTCTTATCATTGCTGTCAGAGCAACAGCAACATGCATAGATATGTATCAATTAATATAAGGCAAAGTATGAAATGATGTAATATGTCAGGGAAGAGGAATTGTGAAGTGGAATAAATCTACAAAGTTTAGATGAGGAGGTAAGCCTTCTGTAAGTTTTTGGTAACTATTTAGGAGCAAGGACAGGAGGAACGTAAAATAAGTTAATGAGCATGAACAAAGGAAGGAAAACAATAATTATTGAGCAACTACTCTGTGTCAGGTAACATATTCCATTTGTAAATGCATTATCATTTTAGAAATAATCTGTACTATAAAGGAAAAGATCAAATATGTGCTGGTGAAAAATGTGTATAACGATTAATAGACAATGACAAGCATAGAATATACTCATAGCTAGCCTGATGTTAAAAAAAAATAGCCACATGCCCTCATATATCATTTATAAATAAATACTTTATGCTCTGCTTCTTTTACTTATGTTTTTCATATAAGATACTTAATAACAGTTTGAAATAAAGTTTCTTGGTGGAAAGAGTGTAGACTGCCTTTGGCAAAGTTACCAAAAACTAGGTACTCCCCTTAAATCCATATGTGATCTGCTGAATCCTATCTATCATAAAGATGTCCTAAGCCCTGGAACCTGTGAATATGTTGGTGATTTGGCAAAAGAGGCTACCAATGTTTTTAAGGTTATATCTCTTAAAATGGAGAGACTACCTCGGGTATTTTCAGCAGGTTCAACCTAACCACAACAGTCCTTAAAATCAGAGCATGTTATCCCTTTGGAGTCAGAAATGGCAGAAAGAAAAGTTACAGAGGTGCGGCTGAAGGGCAGATCACAGAGATGAAAACATAGCAATTTGTCCTGCTGTTGCTGGCTTTGAAAACAGATTAAGGGGTCCATGATCCAGGATATAGAGAAGACCTTTAGAGAAAACTAGAACAACCCGTAGCTGATAGCCAGCAAGGACACAGGAACTTTAGCTCAACCACTCCATGACACTGAATTTTCCCACTACCAGAATGAGCAGATTCTTTTCCAGTGCTGACAGAAACCTTGGTTTCAACCTTCTGAGGCTCAGAGTAGAAAAATCAGCCCAGCCCAATGGAACTTCAGTGTCATGCATAGAAACTTACAGAATTGTGAGATAATAACTTTGTTGCTTTAAACATCCCAGAGTGTGATAATTTGTTATGGCAGGAATAGTAAACTAATATAAAGCAGAATTGAATGGCTAGACACATTAAGGAGTATGTGATTGCATTTAGTATAATGACTTTTTAATACTTCAAGGTGGTACATATTTTTTAAACATTTTGCAAATTGCTCTCTAAGGCACTCTTACCCCACAGAAGACACAGCGTGTTTTAGTGTAAAGTAATTTTTATAGCCTTGACAAAAAACATTTAAAATTCTGTCACTATGCCAATTAATTTTCTATTTCATGAGTTAAAAATTAAGGGAGACTTATTAAAAGCTTCATTTATTTTCAAAAGCATGTCTCTCTTCTATTCTCTGAAACAAGAGTAGCTACTTTAGGTAAATTTTCCCCAGATTTTGACACTGGATAGTAACATATATCATAAGTTTACTCACTGTACTTACGCATGTCTCATTAGCAATGTAATAATGCTCACACCTTTATTAACTCTGCTTAGCAGTGTTAATTATGTTGGACAGTGAAGTCTCTCACATTTTTTTCAATGCCACTTCATCAAAGCATTGGAACTCACGTCTAGAATATAATAAATGTGTAACAGAGGTGATATTTTATGTCACACAAATCCTTATTGGTAGTATGATGTTCACTAAGGCAGGAGCCACAACTAATTCATCAGTGTTCACAAAGCCTGGCATTAGGTCCTCAGCCTGAATTCTCATGTTGTAGAATTTAACCATTTGCATTCAAAAATATCTATGCAAATGTCTATTTCTTCAGTCATTCATAACATGCAACATTAATTCAATGTCAAAGATGCTGACTTGATATCTTCTTAACCTTAATTAATGCATTCCGTAGGGACTCTAGTAGAGCCGTAAAGTATATGGAAACCTGTGTTTGTCACTCCCCTCTAACAAATCTTAACATTACCCTATATATAAAATGTTTAAATTGCAGCATAATAGCTTATGGAGAAAGCTATTCTAGGACAAAGTAAGAGATCAGAGATTTAACCCTAGCTATACTAACAAATGTCTATATGACACTAAAAAAGCCATTTAATATTTCAAGGTGGCAATTTATTCAACTCTTTTAATATGAATTTAGAATAGGTTATCTGTGAGAATCCATCCATGTTTATGACTCAATCTAAAAAACACATCTGGTTAAAATAGCTTTGGAAACTAGGATTTTGTCTGTTAAATATCTGATTCAGAAAGATTACTGACCTTGAAAAGTGGTACTGTCCAAAGCAAACATGTATTCTATGTTAAATGTCTTTTTACTCCCTTATCATTTTAACACAATGACCAGGCCGGGAAGAATGTGAAGGTGACCAACATTATAGCAAACATTTTAATAAAAAATAATTTTATGTTTGCATTTTTTGTTTTAGGTTGGATAAATAGCCAGAGTGGCTGTTTTTAATACTTGACTTTTGGTATTTATAAAATTTTTCATTGATTTAGTTGGCAGTAAATATTTCTTATTTAATAGAAGATAATTAACTTGTTCATTTCCTTTAGATTATCTGAAGTGAGACAAGAGGTAATCTCTCTCTTTATGACTCTATCATATACATTTTGATAAAGTTCTATATTTCAAGGTTTTTTTACTCAGCATATCAAAACTAATTTTACTTTTTTTACTATCATTTGGCTATCTCATTAGTAATCAGTATTGTTTTCTTATTTTAACTAGAAAGAGTATATTTTTAAATTATAGGATTTTTTTATTAGTAAGTCCATTTTTAAACTCCTACAGAAAAGAGGATGATTAAAAGAATTTTTTTAATAAAGAATCTTTATTGAGGTAGACTTTATAAACTGAAATCTGCATGCATTTAAATTGCCTAATGTGGTAAGAATTTATATGGGTATGTATCTTGAAACCAACATGATAATCAAGATAATAAATGTTTTCTCACACTCATTTGTAATCTCTGCCTCTAGATCCTCTTTGCATTTCTACAAATCTCCCTTCCCATCTATAGATAAACATCAATCCTCTGTCACTATATAATGATTTGCATTTTCTAGAAATTTATGTACATGTAATCATAAAGTATGTAATTTTTTTGGCCTGGCTTCTTTCACTTTACAAACTTACTTTGAAATGTATCTGTTATTTTACAAGTATCAATTGTTTGTCACTGCTTTTTACTGCTAAATTGTATCCTATGATATAAACACAGCAAAATTGTCAATTTTCCTGTTGATATATATTTGGAATCTTTTTGGTTTTGAGGTATGGTACCGACTGAATTCTGTCTTTCAAAAATTAATATGTTGGATTCCTAATCCCCAGTATTGCAGAATGTGAACTTATTTGGCAATAGGGCTATTGTGACTATAATTAGTTAAATTAAAATGAGATCATACTGGCGTAAAGTGGGCTCTAACCCAATCTGACTGGTGTCCTTACAGAAAGGGGTAAGATTCAGAAGACAGACAACATGAAGACACAGAGGGAAGACCATCTACAAGCCAAAAAATGCCAGCGTTTCATGCTACCTGCAAAGATAGTTTTGCATCTTCCTTTCTGATATACATGCTATTTATTTGCTTGACTATCTATCTTTCTACCTATTCATTATCATCCATTTATGCCACTATAATTATTTTTGTCTTATTTGACTTACTATAATCTCCAACTTGATGTTCAAGAGAAATGGTGAAAATGAACATTCTTGCTCTGTTCCCAATATTAAGGGGAATATTTCATTATTATGTTTGATGTTTACTGTAGGTTCTTCAAAAGATCCTCATAAGGTTGAGAAAGTTTAATAATATTTCTAGATTATTGAGGATTTACTATCAGAAGTTAGTTTAGAATGTTGTCAAATACGTTTCTGTGGCTATAGAGATGATCATACATTTTCTCAAATTTAATTTTTAATTTTTTATGTGGTAAATTTTATTGATTCATTTAAGACTGTTAAATCAACTTTACCTTCCTACAGTAGAGCTCTTTGGGTCACGGTGCATTCATTTTTTGTGCATTGTTGAATTCAATTTGCCAAAATTCTTAAATATTTTTATCTGTGTTAAGAGACATATTGTTCTGTAGTTTTATTTCCTGTCTTCAGTTTTGATATCGGAGTGACAGTGTCCTCACAGAGTGAGTTGGAATGTAGTTCTTCCTATTCTGAAAGACACTGTGAAGAACTGGTGATATTTATCCTTAAATTTTTGATAGAATTATAGTAAAAATCAATTACACTTACAATTTACTTTGTTGGAAGAAATGTAAAAACAAAATTTGATTACTTTAATAGACAAGGGGAAATCAGGTTGTCTATTTCATCCTTAGTGAGTTGAATAGTTTTTAAAGAAAATTATTTGCCTTCATGTGATCCAATTTTTAGCAAAATGTTTGTAAAATTATTTTAATATCTTTTAATTAATTGTTTGATCTTTAATTATATTAACCTTATTTTTCCAGATATTGAGTGTATTTTTAACTCTTTTTTGATCTGTATGACTAGAGGTTTCTCAATTTAATTGATCTACTAAAAGAACCAGCTTTTTGTTTTATGGGTACATTTTATTGTTTCTCTGTTTTTAGTTTTGATTCTGATCTTTAGCATCTCTTTTTAATTATTTTTTGTGGGTACATAGGATGGGGTACAAGATATTCTTTGATATAGATATATAATGCAAAATAATTCAAGGTAAATGGATCATCTTGAGCATATATTCTTTTTTTTCTTTTTTTTTTTTTTTAGATCTGCTTTTTTCTTTCTTTCTTGTCTGATGGCTCTAGCTTCCAGTACTATGGTGAATAACAGTAGTGAAAGTAGGCTTCCTTTTCATGTTCCAGATCTGAGACAAAAGGCTAATGGTTTTTCCCGTTCAGCATACTAGCTGTTGGTCTGTCATTTATGCTTTTTATTACACTGAGCTATGTTCCTTCTATACCTTTTGAGGAATTTTATTATGAAGGGATGTTAAATTTTATCAAATGCCTTTTCAGCATTAATTTAAATAATCATATGGTTTTTGTCTTTTATTTTTATTGATATAATACACCCCATATGTTTGATAGCAATGTTTGATTTGCATATGTTTAACTAACTTTGCATTCCTGGGATAAATTCAACTTGGCCATGTTGAATGTTCTTTTTAATATTCTGTTGACTTTGTTCTGCTAGTATTTTCTTGAGGATTTTTACCTCGATGCTCACAGGGACATTGGTCTGTAGTTTTCTTTTCTTGATGTTTCTTTGTCTTATACTGGTATCATGGTAATAATGGCCTCATAGATTAAGTTTGGTAGTATTCCCTTCTCCCCTATTTTTTGGAAGAATTTAAGAGGGATTAGTATGATTTTTCTTTAAATGTTTCGTAAAATTAAGTTGTAGAGATATCAGTTCCCAGGTAGTTATTTGCTGGGATGCTTTTTAAGACTTTAATCTCATTACTTTTTATTGTTCTGTTTAGGTTTTAGATTTCCTCACGGTTCAATCTTAGTAGGCTGCATGTATCTAGGAATTTACTCATTTCTTGTAGGTTTTTTATTTCTTGGCTTATAGTTGCTCATAGTAGCCTCTAATTATTCCTTAAATTTCTGTGGTATGAATTGTAATATCTCTTTTGTCATCTCTGATTTTATTTATTTGGGTTATGTCTCTTTTTTTTTCTTAGGCTGTCTACTGATATTTACTATTTCCTTTATTTTGATCATGTTAGATTTAATGCCTCCTCTTTGTCTTGATTTATAAGGTGAACATGAGATCTGCTCATTTTGATTTGAAATTGTTTTCTAATATAAACTTCTAAATATTGCTTCATTGCATGTCACAGTTTTGACTTGTAGAGTTCTTTTTAATTGAAAAAAGTTCTAATTTCCCATTATACTATTTATTTAATCCATGTACAGTATCAGCTTTTTGTGTGTTGCTTATTTCACTTAGCGTAATATTTCCTACATTCATTCACATTGTTGTAAATGACAGAATTTCTTGGTTTTTGTAAGTCTGAACAGTATTCCATTTTGTGTATTTGTTACATTTTTAAATTCATTCATTTGCTGAAGGATACTTAGGTCGTTTTCATATCTTGACTACTATGAATAATGCTTCAATAAACTTGGGAGTACAGACATTTCTTCCACCTACTGACTTCAATTTCTTTGAGTATATACCCACAAGTCAGAAAGCTGAATCACACAGTTATTACATTTTTAGTTTTTGGGGAAGCCTCCATATTGTTTTCCCAAAATGACTGTACCACCATCAGTGTATAAGACAATACCACCGACAGTGTATGAGGATTTTCTTTTCTGCATATACTCACCAACTCTTATTTTTTATAATTTTGAGAATAGCCAATCAAATGGATATGAGGAAATATTTCACTGTGGTTTTAATTTGCCGCCTTGTTCTGGGTGCTGATTCATAATCATTAAAAGACTAGTAAAAAGTCTAAGTAAACCTTTATCGTGTAAAAAGTTAGCTTCTAGCATATTGTATAATTTCTTTTTAAAACTCAAATTTCACCTTCAAAATCAACAAGCAAATTACTCTTGAAATGATAATCCTCCATTGGGGCAATTTTGTTCTCCAGGGAACATTTGGAAAGTATAGCACATGTTTTGGTTGCTTTGTCAGTAAATATCTATATCCAGTCCTTACCTATGATTAAAGTATTAGTTAACACATCAAGGTATTTGTTTTTTACAGTTAATTCCATTGTGTAGAGTTATTCATCCTCAATGAGGACATTTTATTGTATTCATGTAACCCAAATATTTTTCAAGAAAAAATACTTAGATTGTTAAAATCAAGAAATTTAATTTCCAAATTAAAAACCCAGTTAACACATTCATTATAAAATGGTTTGTAAATGAACCTTATTTGTATTTCATTAATGAATTTGAATAATTGGTTCAGTCAAAAACATATCCAGTAGCTCATTTCCTCCACCCCCTACCCCTTTCCATATTATACCTCAGAGCCACTTGTACTTAATTTTTCTCTTTTCAGATAATTTATTGGAAAATCCTATAGTGCAGATTGGTCAGATGACAATAACCATTTCCTCAAAAACCATAGCTTACCTACATCTAACAGAACAAATATTAACATTATTTTTGAGACAGAGTCTCACTCTGTTGCCCAGGCTGGAGTGCAGAGGTGTGATCTTGGCTCACTGCAACTCCTGCCTCCCGGTTTCAAGTGATTTCTCTGTCTCAGCCTCCCAAGTATCTAAAATTACAGGTGCCCACTTGTAATTTTTGTGTTTTTAGTAGAGACGGATTTTCACCATGTTGGCTAGGCTGGTCTTGAACTCCTGACCTCAAGTGATCTGCCTGCCTCAGCCTCCCAAAGTGGTGGAATTACAGATGGGAGCCACCATGCCTGGATGACAATACTTTTTAAATATTAATTAAATAAACTTATTGGTATGCTTATAATGTTTCTTCTTCATGAACAATGCTAAATATATTAGTAACACGATTTATATAGTAATACTGGTGGCTGTCAAAAACAATGGTTTATAAGTCTATAGTTAATTTAAATAACTTTAGTAATATATTGATTAGAAAAGGTAAATTAAGGCATCAGAAATATAAACAGTTTACAATCCTAAATCATACTTCTTTAGGACTTCTTTAAACAAAATTTTAAGAAATAGGTTAATAGAGAATTTGGCCAAAAATAAAGACATATGTGAATATATCATACATAATCATATATCCGTAATACCATTTATGCTGTTTGAATTTATTCTGAGAAAATTACACATCTCTTTATGGCTATGAGGAGGTCAGGATCTGCCTACTTAAATATCACAAATCATCATTTATAAAATATTTAGCTTTATTAATAGAGTATACTTACAAGTATACTTTTCTGTATCATGAAAACCACTATTTAACATCAGTCAAATACTGACTTTATATAACACTTTATTCTTTTAGAAAACTATTGGATCAAAATACAGTTATTCACATCCATTTGTAAAATCTTCTTAGGTTTAACACTATACTGACTTGTAGCTCATGTACAAGTTTCAGGTGAGGACCTTTGGCAGAGCCAATGTATGGATTGTTTCAGAAATCTCTCAGAAGCATTCCAGATACAAAATAAATATAAGCGTTATAATAAATATACAGCTGTCCCTTGAACAACATGAACTGGAACCGTGCAGATCCACTTATATGTGAATTCTTTTTCCACTAAAAGTTACATTGAATGTGACTGCCACTTTTGCCTCCCCTTCCATCTGCCTCTCACATCTACCACACCTGAGACAGCAAGACCAACTCCTCCTCTTTCTCCTCTTCCTCTGCCTACTCAACATGAAGACAAAGATGGTATGATAATTCATTTCTGCTGAATGGATAGTAAATATATTTTCTCTTCTGGATGATATTCTAAGACAATATTTTCTATTCTCTAGCTTAGTTTATTGTAAGAATACAGTATACATATATTATATATATATTATGTAGATATAAAACAACAAACAAAATATGTGTTAATTAGTTATGTTATTGGTAAGGCTTCCAGTCAACAAGTCACTTGTGGTTAGGTTTTTGGGGAGTCAAAAATCATCATACATTAATTTTGGTGGTATGGGGATTTGCATCTCTAATTCTTAAGTTGTTCAAGGGTCAACTGTATTTAGTAAGATTTAGAGCTTTAAGCCAAATATTTAATTGCCTCATCAATATAAGTTATGAACCAAATATACCTTCATTTATATGTGTACTTTATGTTTACGGACATGCCATGCCCCACACATATCTCCTCACTCTTGTAATGTTTCAGTGTACTCCTTTCATACTTCCAGCTACCTCCTGCGTTTCTGTACCTGTGAATTTGTTTTTGTTTTTGTCTTGTTTGTTTTTTGGTGCCGAAAGTTCCTGGCAGACCAGTTGGGCAAGGATATGAACACCTCTTAAGATTAGTTCTCAGTGTATACAATTTAGTTTTCTCCCCCTTGGATAGAGTAAATATGGAGTGAGAAGTACCCATTTTTGAGATTCCCTATTAAACTTCAGTTTGTTCAATGGTACCTTGATGTGAAAAGTGAAAACTTCATTTAATTTCCTGTTTCTGCATTAAACACTACTGGGAAGATGCATACCTTTCTGTCCAATGTTTAATAATACTAGCAAAAAGCAAGAAAACAAACAAAAAAACAAACAAAAACAAAACATTTAGCTTGCTGTTTTAAGATCCATTTATGCTTAGAGGATCATATTTCATGAATTTTTCTCAATCTCTAATGCACATAATGCTCTAAGTGGCATAGCTCCATCAAGGAAAATCTGGAATTTCAATGGTCCCTTAGGGAATTTTTGATGAGTTATAATTCTTATTTAAGAAGAGAACGAACACGGATGAAAAAAGGAAGAACTCATAATCAGGTCTTCTTTTTCTTTTCTTTTCTTTTTTTTCCAAGTCTATTCTAATCTCTGCCTTTCAACTGAAGCATTTAGTTCATTAAATATTAATGTAATTTTTGACCTGATTGTACTTAGGCTATCATTTTGTCATTATTTTTAATATGGCTCTTATCACTCATAATCCCAGAACATTCAGAGGCTGAGGCAAGAGGATCACTTGATCTCAGGTATTTGAGACCAACTTGAATAACAGCAAGATCCCCATCTCTACAGAAAGTTAAAAAGTTAGCTGGACAGGGTGCCATGTGCCTGTAGTCCCGGTCACATGGGGCTGAAGTGGAAGGATTGCTTGAACCTAGGGAAGAGAAGGCTGCATAGAGGTGAAATTGTGCCATTGTACATTGTATTCCTGCTTCAGCAACAGTTAGACCCTGTCAAAAAAAAAAAAAAAAAAAAAAAAAAAGGCTATCTTTCTATTTTCTTCAATTATCTTTTCTGCTTCTTTTAATACTTAAATATTGTTTTAGAATGTCATTCTAATTATCTATTGAATTTTTGGCTAATTACTTTCTTTATTTTATTGATCCATGAATCGTAACATATATGGTTAGATTTTTGCAGTCTACTTATAAACTCCATGAAATGGTGAGAATGTTTCAACATTCATAAATATTTTAAATAAAAGGAATAATATAGTCTGAAACTTCATTCAGATAGTCACAATTTCTGACTTCTTTATTCTTAAAGATTCAAGTTTTACTATAGTTCTTTTAAATCTGAAGAAACTTCCTCAGAATATCTTATAGTACAAATATACATATAATAAACACATTTAATATATTTCTATTAATTAATGTTCATTTTGGAAGGATCTTTTTTAAGAGACACGGGTCGTACTCTATTGCCTAGGCATGAGTGCAACAACTATTTACAGGTGCAATCATTGCACACTACAGGCTCAAACTCCTGGGCTCAATTAATCTTCGCTCCTCAACCTCCCGAGTAGCTGGGACTACAAGCATGAACCATTGTGCCTTACTTGGCTTAAGAGGATACGGAACATTAGATTGACAATTTCCGTTCTCAATACTGTAAACATGTCATTCTATATTTTCTAGTTTTCTTAATTTCTAATTTAAAGTTCACAGTTATACAAATGGGTATGCCCTTATATGTAATTTGTTAGTTTTTTTCTGGTTGCTTTCAAGAATATTTTTCTCATAGCTTGACTATAAAGTGCCTAAACATACTTAGCTATCCAAATTTGTCCCTTGCTGAACTTGAAGAATTTATGTCTTTCAGTAATTTAGGAATATTTGCAGTCAATGTTTCTTTTTTTCTGCCTATTTCTCCCTTTCACATTTCTAAGAATATAATTACCCCTACTATTTTGAAATTGTTCCAGAGCTCCCTGGGGCTATCTTTACTGCTTTTTTTAACACTCTTTTTCCCCACAATTTCTGATGAATAGGACCTATAGATTCATCTCCAAGCTCATTAATTTTTTCCTCTGTCACATTCACTATCCAATTAAGCAGTTATGTTGAATATATTCCTCAGTTTTAGGATTACTTTTTTTCTTTTGTATTTTTTTTCCTTTTGTGAGATTTACTATTTTTTCAGTTTACTATGAGCATAATTTCTTCATAGGCCGTAACTAAAATATTTACTTTGACATTTTTGTCTCATCATTCCAACATCAGGGACATTTTACAGTTGCCATCTGGTGATTAACTTTTCCATTGACAGTGGGTCATATTTTTGCAGTTCTTCATATGTTTAGTAGTTTTAAAATGTTTCCAAGACACTATAAATATTTTGCTGAAGAGGCTCTGGATTCTGCTCTACCCTTTAGAAATGTGGTGGTGTTTTTGTTTCAGGAGGCAATTAACTTGGTGACACTCAATCTAGAAACCCATTTACCTGCACAGCCTGGCAGCTGAAATCTCTGTTCAGAAGGTTTTTGATGTATCCTGTGCCTGTGAGTTTCTGGGGTCAGTCAGTGGCTCAGGCAAAGCTGATGCCCACACATTTGAGATCTATTTTCTCTCTCTCTCATTTCTTACCTCCCGTATCATTCTCTGATGGCTCTGATTGCCCTAGCTCCTTCTCCTAGTTTTTCTGGAATAAGGGGAGAATGTTTATCTATTGAGGCATTAGCTGACCAATGCCATGCCACAACTTCTGGTGCCCTCAGAGAAGAACAGAAAATAAAACTCAACTTGTATTGATTATTTCCTCCAATTTGTGTCTCCCTGCCAAAAATCTGCTTTTTCTTTTATTTTGTCAAGGTTTATTGTTGTTATTTTTGAGAGGATTCTAATTGTTAGGAACTTATCTTCCTTCAGGTATTTTTTTTTTATTTTGTCAAGGCTTATTATTTTTTTTTTTTTTTAGAGGATTCTAACTGTTAGGAATTTATCTTCCACAGTAAAAGCAGAGTTCTAAATATCAATTTGACTTACAATAAAAATTTAAGTCCAAATTGTTTCTCTTTTTCTACTCCAAATTTAATATTTATTTTATCCCAATGTTGAAATTTTAAAAGACGTAAATTTGATTTCATTATAGTAAAAAAGATTGTTTCCTTTCAGAAACTTTTACATACTGACAAGATCCCCAAACCAGAAGCTAATATGTAAGTCCTGATAAGTTCAACAGAAGAGAGAGAAATGAATAGGTCAAAGAGGCAAAGGAGTCATAGAACTACAGCTGATCAAGGTTGCCAAGCAACAAACATGGTCAAAATTTTATTTTGTATGCTTTAGGAATTATAACTTTTTGGAAGAGGCATTTGATTTGGGTTGCTAGCCAACAACCCTGTGAAAGTAGAGGAGAAACGATAAAAGAAGTGAATATCTGAGTATGGTCTAAATTTCCAGCATTTGAATCAGTTCCTAACCAGGAACCTTTTTCACTTTTCTTCTATTATCAATGTGGGGAGCTGCCCCTGGTGATCTGGGCTTTTGAAGCTAATTTCAATTGCAGGGGGTAGACAATGATTTTCCCGAGAAGGCAAAGGTTCCAAGAATATCAAGCTGTTTATGAAATTCATGTTAAAATAGCAAGAAACTTCAGGCTTTGAGGCTTTTACTGTTTTACTAATTTATTTTCTACTACCTATTGTTCAACTTCTCCCATTATCTGAAAACCACAGTAAGAAAAGCAACAGTTTTGGACTACAGCGTCTAACTTCCTCTTCCTGCCAAGGGCAACTCTTCAATCAATATATTACCTTTATAAAGAATGCCTTGTTTACTTTGTTTTTCTTTATTCTTTATCTTCTAATACATCATTTTATAATTTACTTACAATGCAGTAGTATCATATATCTATCTATATTGCAATGTTTTAATTGTGTTTTTGCTTTGTCTTGTTTTTGTATTTTTACTTATCTTGTAGATAAAAATATTTTTCTGCTATACTCTGAAGCAAAAATGGAAGAAGAAAGGAATAAATACCAAATAAAATTCAGGCTACCACTAAGTATGTTGTGATCTAAATCCAGTTGTTTTAGAAGGTACTAAAATGAAATCTAGGTTTCTTATGTATCAGAATTCTTTTAAGAGTTTCAGTTTTTAACACAAAGTATTCATGAAAGTAAGATTCCAAAATGTTCCAATTAGTACTATGTGAATATTTTACTTTGTCCCATTAGAAGTAGGTTGTTTAATGGATTAGATTATTGCCCTCAGACATTCATTAGTCATTTATAATTATGTCTTGCTTATAGAATTAAGAAATGAAAAGTTGTTTTTTTTTAATAATCCAGTGATGCAGTAATCTTTTCTTTTGCCTACTAATGAAGACAAACAAAACATCAAATCTAATTAAGATTATGTGAAAGGTTGTGTTAGCCTCAGTTAAGAGCCCTAACAAACAAATTTCATAAATACCAAAGCCCATCTTATTCCTTTTCTAGAAGGTCCTATGGGTAAAAGCAGCTGCAGAACATTATTTTTCCTTTTGTTTTAATTGCCTTTAATAGATGAGCTAAAGAAAGCATTATACCTAATGCATTATAATGTTTTGCATAAAGGTAAACAGAGCAAATGTGCCAGGTGACAAGTTTATGACAATATATTTTAATAACCAGGTGACATCTTGAATTACATTCTATTTCTTTCTACATCTAACAGCTAAGAAGAAGGGAGTTACAAAACTAAAAAGAGAAATAAATTATAGGAGAATTAAAAAGGCACTAATGGTAATTAGGAAAGAATACAAAAAAGTCAAGATACATCCAAGGAAAAATTATTTCATTATCTTAAAAATTACATAAGACTAAATTTTAGACACTATATTAGATTGTATAGATAATCAAATAGTAGACCTTACCCTCAAGAATTTCATGGTTTTAGAAAAAAAGATAGAGATGTAAAGCAATATAGCTTATATAAAACAATACATCTTCAGAATACCAAGATAGAAATTTGTTCAAAGTGATGCTGGAGTCCTGAAGATGCAAGACTAATTCTGTGTTGGGCAATCAGAAAAATGTTTAATAAGAAAAATACCAACAAGTTCCTAGAATAAGAATTCCAAGAAAAGCATATTAGGCAGAGGACACACACACAAAGATTTCATGATGCTTTTATGATGATTGAAAAAAAATATTTTCCAAAAGATAATGGTGAATAGTCCGATTAGAAAGCCATTTCTTTTATCAGATTTCAAAGACAGGCTGATGCCATGACATAGAAGTTGAAACTATGTAAAAGTGAATAGCTCTTAAAATTTTAAAAGCTGTAATAGTTAGATAAAACAATTTATTTGAAATTATTACATGTTTAAAAATATACAAAAACATCTGGAAAATATATACAGTGTAGGGTTTTAGTTCTATGAAAGTTTTCTAAAATTCTACCGTCTCTAATTCTGATGTGTGTCTAGGTTCTTAGGTCAAAAGATAACTCTTGTGTTTGCTTGCTATACAAATAGCCCAAAACTGAGGCCACAGCTGGTGTCTTGAAAAGAAAGGAGGTTCTAATCATCCTCAAGTGTTTTAGCAAATTTAATTTGAATCATATTTTGAAAACAATATGAACTTTTGAAATAGTTCAACACAACAGAAAAAAAGTACCCTATAGAGAAATGTAAAATCTAAAGCATTAAACTCAACTATTTTTTAAACTATACTGAGTTATTTGATTCATATAATATCTTCACTGGAATTAAAAACATCAGCAGATAGATAAGGAATTAAGATCACCTTTGAAGTTATAAAATTCAATCCCAATTCAAAAGGATTTGACTTTATTATTAGGGTTATTTGGGCATGATATGAGATAAAACCATATGACTGAATCTGTTCAAATTTTAAACAGCTTTATAAATTATGAAGTAAGAAATTAAGGTAAAATGTAGCTCTATTTGAACCATCTCTTTATGCTGATGCTCAGCATGTGTAGTGGTGGCTCTGTTGGTCGTTAAAAATATGGAATAACTTCTGTACTGGTTAAATACCTAGCCACCTGAGCCCCACAACTCCCTATATCCATGCTGCCTCAGCAGCACTGGCCAGTCTCTCTGGACCTCTAAAACTCCCTCCCATTTCAACAGCCAAGATTCAAGATTCAACGCATGATACGACAGGGGAACCCCTGTATCTGACTTTGTTGGTCATGCACTCTACCACTGATTAAATGTCCACATCCTCTTTTATAAACAAACACATTCCAAGTAGATGATAGGCACATGACCCACTAGGCATTTTGTATAAACTGAATTAGAAAGAACAAACTAACAGGTATTTTTTTTAAGTCTCCATGAAATTCTACGAGAGGATCGAACACTAAGTCAGTCACCATAAATCCGGTGCATAATTTAAAAAAACATGTAAAGTACTAAAGAACAAAATATAGGATACCACAAAAGAATAAAGTTTGTCAAAATTTATACTAAGGGGCAAGATAAGCCATCATTGGTGTATTAGTTAAGACCTGAAAAAATGAGATGACAGTAGCAAAACAAAAAGTTCTTGGGCAAGGCAAACATTAGGGATATTTCTTTGGCTGCTGATACAAAAATAGATTAAGTAGAGAAAAGCCAAAACAAGGAAAGAAGTATTAAAGCTATATAACTTACTTTCATGGGTGTAAACTTCTTGGCTTTGGATATAGGATTGCTTTACTTTCTAACTGTATGGCCTGAATCATTTGTTCTTCTAGCTCTCAATTAATTTACCCCTGCAAATTTTACATTACCTATATCCAGGCAACTAGTATGCAATATCTATTCATTGCATAGTTCCTGGAATATAGTAGGAGGTTAATAAACCTTTGTCTTGATCTAAATATCCAGAATCTGTAAAAACTTAAATTTACAAGAAAAATACAAACAACCCCATAAAAAGTGGTCAAAGGACACGAATGAACACTTTACAAAAGACGACATACATATGGCTAACAATCATATGGAGAAAAGTTCAACAATACTGATCATTACAGAAATGCCAATCTAAACCAGGATGAGATACAAATCTCACATCAGTCACAAGGGCTATTATTAACAATACAAGAAATAAGAGATGCTGGCATGATTGTGAAGAAAAATTAACGCTTATACTCTGTTGGTGGGAGTATAAATTATTTCAGCCATTGTGGAAGACAGTGTAACAATTCCTTAAAGTCCCAAAGATAGAAATTCCATTCAACCCTGCAATCCTATTACCGGGCATACACCCAAAGGGATGTAATTTTTTCTATTATAAAGACATATGCACACACATATACACTGCAACACTATTCACAATACCAAAAACATGGAATAAACCCAAATACTATCAATGATAGACTGGATAAAGAAAATGTGGTACATATACACTATGAAATACTATGCAGCCATAAAAAAGAATGAGAGTATGCTCCTTGCAGGGACATGAATAGAGCTGGAGGCCATTATCCTTAGTAAACAAATGCAGGAACAGAAAACCAAATTGTGCATATTCTCACCTACAAGTGGGAGCTAAATGATGAGAACACATGAACACATAGAGGGGAGCAACGCATACCAGGGCATACAGGAGATTGGAGGGTAGGAGAAAGGAGAAGATCATAAAAAGTAACTAATCAGTATTAGGCTTACTACCTGAGTGATGAAACAATCTGTACAATGAAGCCCCATGATACAAGTTTACCTATATAACAAAACTACACATGCTCCCATGAACTTAAAAGAAATAAGTAAAAAATAAAATTTATTGAAATTTGTTTTACATACCCCCCCAAAATAAATGATAAATGTTTGTCTTTCAGAAAATAGATTTGTGAAATGAGGATGGAAAATTATAAATAGTTGTAGTAATAACTACATTTTCAATATTTATGGTAACTATGTAGGTATGTATTTATACATATACATAAGTATTTTCATTTTTATTATAGATATATACTTATCCACAAGCATATATATGTATATGCATACATACATATGTAGCTTAGTAGAGTGACTAAGTCCAGGTAGATAATATACTAGTTACCTGCCCACCAATCTTAAATATATTTTCAAAGACAGTAGATTGAATAACTCTTCAAAAATGTGGAGTGAGGGCAAGTTGTAGACTTGATATCCCAACAAAACTTTTGAGTTGATAAAATATGTACATTTTTAAAAGAGGAATCAAAATAATAAATGGAAAGAGTAGACTGTTAAAGAAAAGAATGCCCAGGAACACTCCAAAACTGAAACATGAGTGTATCTAAAGAGTGGCGAAGTCTAAAGACTAAGTCTCAGGCCAGACACGGTGGCTCACTACTGTAACCTCAGCAATTTGGGAGGCCAAGGCAGGTGGATTGTGAGGTTAGGTGATAGAGACCATCCTGGCTACCACGGCAAAACCCCTTCCTCTACTAAAAACACACTCACAAAATTATCTGGGCGTGGTGGCATGCACCTGTAGTCTCAGGTACTCAGGAGGCTGAGGCAGGAGAAATGCTTGAACCTGGGAGGCAGAGGTTGCAGTAAGCCAAGATCATACCACTGTACTCCAGCCTGGGTGACAGAGTAAGATTCTGCATCAAAAAAAAAAAAAAAAAAGAAAGACAGAAAGAAAAAAAAAAGACTAAGTCTCTTTATTCAGTTCCTAGCTTTGGTAGGTCTGGTAGCAGCTACAGGCAGCAGAGCAAGTGTGAGAACACAGATCAATAAAACAGAGTGAGCTAATAGTCTTCTCTACTTTTTTCTCATCATTTTCATTTATTAAAGTAATATCTCAAGTTTATAATGGCTGCCCAGTTATAAATACGACTTACCAGGCTTTCTTAAAGGTAGGTGTGGCCAGGAGAGCAATTTGACCATGAAAATTTATTATATTCTTGACATGGACATTTTCAGACATCAAATTTATGATATTTATTATATTCTTGAATATTTATTATATTCCTGAAAATTTATTATATTCTTGACATGGACATTTTCAGACATCTTGACAACTAGCCTGTCTCTGTAACTCAGTTAGATAAAATCCAAACTAAGCTGTTGTAACAACAATGAAAACAAAAACAGAAACCTAGAAATATAGTCAATTATACTTCTCTCCTATGAAATATTTCAAAATAAGGAGCCTCTGGCTGGCTGGTTGCCTGTGATCTAAAAGATCATTATGTTTATTCATAGTACAGATTATTACGTCTTCTTCTTCTCCCATCCTCTTCCTTCCTCATTCCTTCATTTATATGTATCTCTCTCTTTCCATCAATTATAACTTCATTATACATCTATAATTTTTTTCTTCTTGAGATGGAGTATCGCTCTGTCACCAGGCTGGAGTGCAGTGGCATGACCTCCGCTCACTGTAGCCTCTACCTCCTGGGTTCAAGTGATTCTCCTGCCTCAACCTCCCTAGTAGCTGGGACTACAAGCACATGCCACCACACCCAGCTAATTTTTGTATTTTTAGTGGAGATGGGGTTTCACCCTCTCTGCCTGAGTGGTCTCCAACTCTTTACCTCATGATCCACCCACCTCAGCCTCCCAAAGTCCTGGGATTACAGAAGTAAGCCACCATGCCCAGCCTCTACATCTGTAGTTTATGGTGATATACTTAATGTGACTCTCCTGCTTTTATCCCTATAAGACTATTTTTGGTTGATCTCCAGATCTGCTCACTATCCTGTAAGATAAAGACAGAAGTCAAAATTATATATAGAAATAGAGTTAATTTAACAAGTAGGAACTGGTACTAGTGGATATTCCTTATATTTAAAAGATATGACAATATTTTGTAGGCATATGACAAAAATCTAGAGATAATGAACATTAAAAACTTAAATGTTTTTAAAAAACACAATAGATGGGGATATTCACAAAACAGACACAGTTAAGGGGGGAATTAGTGAGTCAGAAAATCAAATCAAGGAACAACCTCAGGATTCAGTACCTCAAGTCATGGGAAGTATTAAAGAAATATTAAAAGATTTAGAAGACAGAGGCGGAACTTTAAAATCCAGCTAAAAGAGGTTCTAGAAGAATGATTAGAGAGAATGATGGAAAGGCAATTCTGAATACATAATTGAGGTATAACCAAATGAAATCAAGTGTTCTGAGACAGAATGCAACTTGAAGCATTAATCACAGTACCTGGCATTTAGAATGTGCTCAACAAACAGGAGATGTTACTATTATTAGTAGCAGTAAGCTGTAAGAAGTCACAATCAAATTGGAAAGGTAGCATTTGTACGAGGTATCATGTTTGGGATATCAAAATAACCACTTTTCTGTATTTATGATAGAAAAAAACATCAAATAGAACTGATTTTGACTGTAATGGTTACTTAATTTGACTAAAATAATGATTTTTATAATTATAATTTATTAACAAAACACCTTTTTTTGAAACAGATAATTTTTATTCTACTTTTGCTGGTTGTTGGTTTGATTTATATGATGACATTATTAAGTAATAATCAGAGCATAGGTTACAACTATTTTTAAAAAGTAGTTATTGCTGAGATGGCACATTTTTAGAGACAGAATCATTACTGAGTTAATGGATTTTTTTGTCAGAGAATGGACTATAAAATTTAAACCTTTGTGCATGGAATGTACAAAAATTATCACTGCATAAGTGACTTTTCTGCCTTCTTACACTTTGCAAAAAATCAGTTCCTCTTTCCCTCTGGGTTTTGTAGTTGTAAAAATAAGGTGAAGCTTGATATATTATTTTCTTCTTTTTTTATTAGGACATAAATATTGACTTAGAATATACTTTCATCTAGTAGTATTTTGACTGTAAAAGAAAAATTAGAACATCTGTAGCTGGACACTGTGAAATTATAAAGCAAGAGTTGAAGGGAAAAAAAGATATGGATTTCAGTCCTAGCATACCTTGGAGATGCTGGAGGGTTCAGTTCCAGACCACCACACCTGTATGCACTGACATTTTTTTTCATTCTCAAAAAATCTCAAAAATTCTCGAAATACATTTTATCTACTGGCTCACAAGTTTTCAACTCATCTGACTGACCTTTGAATTGCCATTATTTTCAGAGGTTTTCTCAGAAAGTATGTGATAAACAGTGTTCTCTGCTAATGCACAGAAAATACTAACTTTTCAGAGAGCAAGCTTTGAGCCATTTATTGCTAAATATGAAAGTAAATCTTTTTTTTTTCTTGCAAAAGAAAAGATGACTTATGGAAAATTTTCCAGGGCAAGGCTTACAAATGATTCATCAAGCTTAACGAATATATGTGACCTCCTAAGGAGAGGAGATATCTTGGTTCAAGGCCACAGGAAGACCTGAATTATGCTGCAGAAAAAAAAAAAAATTGACTTTGTTTGGAAAATTTGCCATTTTGGAAGAAGAAACTGGAGGAAACAAATTTACAAAACTTTCTAGAGCTTTAGATGATTGAGAGGTATGAAGCAGTATTAACTAGGCTGTTGGAAGAAATCTTCCAATACTTGGAAATAATGCAGAGTGCTTTTGAACGTTACATTATCTCAGACAACCTTAATGTTGCAACAGAAAATATAATCATTTTCTGACTAATGAAGTCATCAGTTGCGTATACCTGGCCAAACACAACCTCACTTATCTCAGGACAAAGTCAATGTGAGCTCATAAATTCAAATCTGAACTGAAAAATCCTGGGAAAGCCCAGGATTCATCCTCTGTTATATACCCATGTGAGTCTGGGATTCCAGCACTATGTTGCCATTAAAAATAAGACTCTAAATTGATTGGGTTTCAAAACAATTTGACCAATGTTGTACTAGAGATCTTGTTAAGAATTTCAAAATTATATTCATGCCAAACAGCAGCAGCTTTGTCATTAACATTTGCTTTAGCTTAGAAATAAAATGTACTTTTTTTAAATTGCCCAATTAAATGTATTTCTCTTTTCCAGGAATACCAATTAAATTTTACATGATAAATCAGTAAGAAACAGAAAATCATTTTGTAAATACATGTATACCTCCACTTTGAACAAGTATACTGCATAAACACAATATTTTGCATATGTCATTGTAAGACATTTTCTGGTATTTCAGTCCTAAGCATTCATGATTTCAACATATTTAAAAACTAATTCAAGAAATAATTTTATATCAAATCTAAACATTCTTGTGACTGCATATACGTATTGAAAATTAATATATTTACTTAAAAAGTACAACCAAATTTGTGATATTAGGCAGATAAAGTATGACTATTAAAAGCTTATGTTTATTAGAGACAAAATCTTAATGTCTGCAAGCTTCCAATCTGCAAGTAATCCTTACATTTCCCTTCAGTCTCTTTACCCTATTATAGAATTCAGTACTGAAAGCTCTGTTTTGTTCTTGTGATAAAGAGTATGAATATGATAAAGAATATGAATAATTAAAAAGAAAAGGGATAAAAAATGATGAACAACAGCCAGAGAGGCCAAATCAAGCTATTTAAAATTTGTAATTTGAGAGAGATTTGGGAAAGCACCAGAGAGGAGAAAGAGAGGGACAGGGACAGAATCTGTTATGGTTGAGAAATAAATAATGCATGTAAAATACTCAACAATACAAATCTCATTTCCTTATACTCATTCTCATTGTTTTCACTGTCATAATGATCATCATCACCATAACTGAGAATTTGGGGATGGAAATTCGAGATGCCCTAGGGGAGACAAGACATCAGA
This sequence comes from Cacajao melanocephalus, assembly GCA_963573385.1. Taxonomy (NCBI): domain Eukaryota; kingdom Metazoa; phylum Chordata; class Mammalia; order Primates; family Pitheciidae; genus Cacajao; species Cacajao melanocephalus. Next base: position 102,405 of record CAUYLG010033314.1, on the reverse strand, counting down.
GAATAAGAGGCGAGAGTATAGAGAAAGGCTCTTGAAAACTGCCATCCATGCTATACATTTTGGATCCTCCTCGACATTCTTGGAAACATTAAAATAACAAATAAATTTACTTTAAGTCACTACCTGATATGGTTTTGCTGTGTCCCCACTTAGATCTCACCTTGAATTGTAATCATCATCATGCATCAAACACAAGGGCCAGGTGGAGATAACTGAATCATGGCAGTGGTTTCTCCCATACCGTTCTTATGATAGTGGATAAGTCTCATGAGATCCGATGGTTTTATAAGTGGGAGTTCTGCTGCACAAACTCTCTTGCCTGCCACCATGTGAGATGTGCCCTTTCTCCTTTACCTTCTGCCATGATTGTGAGGCCTCCCTAGCCATATCGAACTGTGAGTCCATTAAACCTCTTTTCTTTATAAATTACCCAGTCTTGTGTATGTCTTTATTAGCAGCATGACAACAGACTGATACACTACTAATTACAGGTCTAGGATCCTTTCTGTATCTGTCTAAGCAGATATCAGGCCCTAGAAATCCCCCAATTAAGTAGATTACATTTTGAAAGCTATTTCACGCATTTGAGACCTAAACGTCAATATACAGCTGCAGTGCACGTTAATATTGTTACCAAAGCACTAAAACCAAAATCACATGTTGGCGTAGAGCTCATGTCAAACAGGTAAGTGCTATTATGATTCTCAGAAATTTAGAGCCATGTTAAGAAACTAGTATGAAGACACACTTAAGCAGAGTCTTAAGTATGTCTAATACTTTCTTGGCCTGACAAAAATTTACTAAAATTTCTTCATGAAGTTACTATAAATTAGAATTTTTCTTTTAGCCTTCATAGAAATCTAGCTTATTTTTTTAAAAAAGGGTACTTTCCACATGCAAGAAGAAGGCAGATTAGTCCATTTGTGCTCCTCTAACAAAATACATGAGACTTGGTAATTTGTGAAGAATAGAAATTTACTGTTCACAGTTTTGGAAGGTGGAAGTTCAAGATCAAGGCACCATCAGGGTTGGGTCTGGTGAGGGCCTTGTCTCTGCTTCTAAGATTGCACTTTGATACTGAGTCTTCACAAGGCAGAAAGTGGAAGGGTACAAACAATCTAGCTCATTCCCTTTGACCTCTTTTTTAAGGGCAGTAAACTCATTCACGTGGGTTCCAGCTCATGGCATAATCACCTCCAAAAAAAGTCATCTTTTAATACTATCAGAGTGGCTATTGAGTTTCAACATCTGAATTTTTGGTGATACAATGAGACCACTGGATCGAAGTCCATAGCTTTGGAGCCTGTTTATTCTAAAGATATGGCTGTTTTGGTTGACTTTCAATTGAAGGCTTTATAACCCAAAGCTATTCCCATTCGTAAAGTAACCTGCCATTTCAGTGACAAAGGTAAAGGATTTTGAATTGTGATGACTTAAGTGACACAAGGGTGGAGCTTCAGAACCTGAAAAACGCCAAACATCATAGAAGTCCGTGGAAGACTGTCTTTTCTAGAGACTCAACAGAGCTTAATAGATTATGTTTGAAATATATATGTCATATTTATAATTATATGACAATGACTAGGTATATGTTTCATAAATGTTGAGTCTGGAGGAACAGCATATCACTTGTTAAGACTAGAACAGAAGAGTAGGTGGAGGTGTTTTTCTGTAGTAGGAGCACAGAATAAAACTGCAGTAAATTTGCAAAAGACAATCCCCTCACAGAATCTTCACTGATAATATAGCTACCTATCTTGAAAATATACTGGAGAAAGTATAGGCTTGGGCATTTGGAAGTAAAGCAAATCTTCCTGCTTGAAATCTGACCTATCTAAAGAAGTCTGTTTGAACAAATGGCCCACCGTTGACCTCTCTTCCCTAAAGCAACCCAAACTGGGTTTAGAGTCTGTGGAAACTAATTTGTTTGCTCTGTGATGGCAGAGTCACAGGTGGAATCAGCAAAAGCAGCTGCCTATTTATACCAAGATTTTCATGGACTTCAGCCTAGGACAAATCAAGTTTGCCTCCAGTCAGCCTAATACTTTGAGGTCTGTGTTTATTATTGTAGCAAGGGGAACTACATAGTTTGTCTACTCTCCAAACGAAAGTAATCCAGGGCGTAGAGAATAGTCTTTATTCAGCATTAACACCCAGTAAAGAATATCCGAATTTTATATCCAAGTTCTAAACCAATTCATAAATAAAACAAAAGTGTAAGCATGCAGGAGCCAAAGTATCACTTTAATTAATGATAAAGCAGATATTGGAGAATAGAGCTTAAGTTCTCATTAAGCTGGGTTGGGCTTCCTAATACCATATGCCAAGTCCTAGGCAGCCAACACTGCACCAGAATTCACCAATCTACATACTTTCTTCCAGCAGCAAAACCTACCCTAGAAGGAGACCAGCACAATGCATGCTTTCTGGGGACAGCTCAATCTCAGGATAAAGGGAAGAATAAAGTATTTCCTATGTATACTTTATTTCCTAATAAAGTCATTGATTAGAATTTGAAACTCTCCCTCCCTAGGGAAGTAATGAATGAGAGATGAAGAGAAGCCTACAGAGTTAATGGAAGCAAATGTGTCACAATGTTAGGCCATACCCACTACCTCGATAGTCCTTCCCTACCAGAAATACAGTCTTGCAAAGAGAAAAAGCTAAGATCCAGAACATTTATTTCTTGTCCAAGAGAAATCCATTTACAAGATTTAAAGTATTTTCGAGATATGTCATTGCCAGGCATGATCGAGTTGAGCTTAGCTATAACGATGTCTTGATTGTACCCCTTTACAGAGATTTAGATAATTTATCCATGAGGGAAATATGACACGGACACAGTTATTTATGTGGAAGTATGTTACTAATGTGGGAATATGTAACGTGGGAGTCTATTATTATCATGGGAGTCATCCCAGGAGAAATGAAGTGCAGAGACACTTGACCTATTTCTGATCATCCATATCTCAGTACACAGCAAGGCCAACACTGACTGAAATATATTTGGCTATCATTTGCTTGTAATTAATATTTTTCATTATAATGGTAGATTTATCTATTTGGTTTAATTGTTTTCTCAGCTTGCCAAATCATTTTGAGATGGGCAATATGGCAGCGAAATCTATCTAGATGCATTACCACACATTACTGATTTGAGAATTGATTGGGATATGAGAAATGAAGAGCAAATTAATAGATTTTACAGTGACTTTTTCCCAGAGACCAAGGAAAGGGAGTTATTTGTACTGAAATGAGTGTTGTGGGGTCCATATTAAATGAGGCATAGGAATAAGCCTGTCAAAACCTGCGATGTATTGTTCATTTCTCTAACTCCGGGTATGACAGCCTCACTTGGGTGGTGCCAATTCAACATACCATCTGTCAAACACACACAAATACCAATTTCTTTTATTAAAAGATAATGATCTTACCTCTACTCATTTAATATTCAAAATTTATGCAACAGCCAGGACAATTTTTCATGTTTATTTGGGAAAACTCTGACAAAGGCCATTCCTTTCCTTCCTCTTTTATTGCTCTCGCAAGTCTAATTTCCCCTGATGAAAATCAGTTTTTCCAATGACAGAAGAAAAGTAATTAAATATGTTCACTTCATAGCTAACTTATCTCATTGCCAACCATTTAAATAGCTAAGTAACTGCGTCAGGACAAAAGCAATAACACAGTGATATGGGTAACAGGAAATTAGGAGCACATGATTTGTCCCTCTGGATACAGCCTGGTATTGACTTTTCTATGAGCCAAATTGGTATAATGACTCATATTTACTGCCCTGCGAGTCGTGCCCTTCCCCATCACACACTGATCCAAGCAGAACTGAGATAATCAAAAGTCAAATGTGTGCCAGGATCTTCTCCATCTCTCTGAAGTAGAAAACCAGAGACCAAGTGTTTGGCAAATAAGGTCCCAAACATAGCTTTCGCCTTTTGTTTTAATTTTTAAGCTTCATTTTAGACAAAGATTTGCCACAGAAAGTTTTGTTTAAAATGAGACCACTGTTTTACTTGTGCAATTTAGGGAAAAGCTAATGAAGAAATGAAAATTCACATAGTTCATGTCTATTGAAAGAAAACTGGCTAATTATACCATGAGGTCTTTTAGTCATCTAGTTTTATAATTGGACAAGGAACACTCGGAATTTGTAAGGGCAAGCCTGTTCTGAAGTAGATATCCTTTGAAATTGACACTTCCGCATACAGAAACTGCAGCAGTGCTTTTCACTGGCATTCTGCAAAGTCCTTGAAGTGAGTGGGTGTATCTACACACACTGGTTTCCTTGTCTGTTTGGGTCATTTCCTGAAGGATCAGACGGAAAGTAGGTATTCTCTCTCCTCACATAATCTAAGACCTATGCAACCATGCTATTTGCATAAAATTGCTGCTTACCACTCTTTAAGTCCAAAATAAATTTTATAGGCCTGTGCTACTAATAGATAAACAAAAAATGTAGATTTTTAATAAGCAAGATTAATTTTAAGTTAATCATTTACAAATATTTGTTAAAAAAAAAAACATAGTACATGGCAACTTCTATAGGCATTCAGGGAGTGTGTCCTTGCTGGGTGCCTTTGGTAATGCCTTTCTACTCTAGAAAACAACCCAGAGTATAAGTAAGGGTGGTATTGTTTAAATACAATATACAATAGTGTACTTTGATTTATTTTTAAATTTTTGGAAAAATTAACATTTAAAATATCAAAAATATTTCCTTGCTGCACCTCTAACATCTCATAAAACATGATGGAGTTCACATAAGGCTATGTAGACACAATCTTCTTTTCTGGGAGGTGCCAGGTATATTCCATCTTTGCTCATTCTGCTTCAGAAAGTATAAAACCTAAAATAATATTTCTACTTAATGTATACATGTTTTCTCCTACTCTACTCTTGGATAGACATAACGCTAGTGGAAATCTATAGATTCATACTACTTAATCTTTTCTATGAGTTTGCTTAACATTTTCTTGGTTATCTTTTATTCCAAGACTATTGCCAACAGATGAAGAAGATGCAAATAATATATTTGGTGTCGGTAAAATACAGTTACTGAGCTGTAAGTAGAGAGAAATTATTGTCCCAACCAGGTCACGTTTGAGGGTGAATGGAACACATTTTAATTAAACCAGAACAAATGGCAAAATCCAGAGCTATCCTGGCCCCTCTGTGTATCCTAGTGAATAGCGTTATCAAAATCCCATGCTTAGCAGTTAATCTTCCATGAATGGCTTTACTGTGGTTCTTTCTATCTCAGTTCTGCTTTTTTATGGCTTGGCTTGATTTCTTCCATGACTGGAATCATGGACTCACAGCATGAGTTAGAGCTTTACAGTTTCTCTCTGGAACTCATCTGTGCTTGTTGCTGCTTGGCTTTATTCCTCAGGGAGACAAAATTACTAACAGCATCGAATCCTTCTAGCTTAGAAGCAGGGAAACAACTTCTCTTTCCTCAAAGGCTGTATCATAATCCCAGAAACTACTAATTGATGCTGCTTTGGTTACATGCACCTCCCTGAATCAATCAAGGAGGCAGGAGTTTTACTCTGTTTCTCAACACCAATACAATGAGAGAGCGGGGTACATAAATGAGTGTTACCTGAGGACCAAAGAGGAAGCAGTTTGCAACAGGTGGATCATTACAAATATTCACTCTTTCAGGATAACACAAAGTGTGAAATCACAAACATTTAATATTTTAGGGCGATATTATTAAGTTATGTAGATAGAATTCAAACTTTGTTTCTGAAAATAAAATCCTGTTTTTAGTATACCATGTTGCCTTTTCCACACATGAAGATAACAAACGATGACAAGTTTTAGGCAACATATTTTTCAACAGATTTCAGTTTGTTCTAATTTTAGTGGTCTTATTGATGTGATTCTCCATATGCTATTTGACAGTGATGTATTGCTTTATTAACACACTGGATTTTGTTAGTTTCTTCTTTTGTGTGTTAATTGGACCACAGTCAAATTACTGGATATGAAGACTTGGGCTGGCAGTGAGTTTTTCAGGTGAAATGTAGGCTTTTCTAAGTTTAGACTATAAGCCAATACTTCTTCAGTTTTCTCAGTATTAAAGAAAAAAAACCTAACGAAGAAATAAAAACCAAGTTGTTGGATTGACATTTTTTCTGTATTTTCTTGTTAAAATTTAAGTTCTGGGATACATGTGCAGAATGTAGTTTGTTACATAGGTATACATGTGCCATGGTGGTTTGCTGCACCCACCAACTCATAATCTACATTAGGTATTTCTCCTAATGCTCTCCCTCCCCCAGCCCCCTACCCCCGCTCTCCCTCCCCCAGCCCTCTACCCCCCGCTATCCCTTTCCTAGCCCCCGCCTATCAACAGGCCCCAGTGTGGGATGTTCCGCTTCCTGTGTTCATGTGTTCTCACTGTTCAACTCCCACTTATGAGTGAAAACATGGGGGGTTTGGTTTTTTGTTCCTATGTTAGTTACCCGAGAATGATGGTTTCCAGCTTCATCCATGTTCCAGCAAAGACATGAGCTAATACATTTTTATGGATGCATAGTATTCCATGGTGTATATGTGCCACATTTTCCTCATCCAGTCTATCATTGATGGGAATTTGGGTTTGTTCCAAGTCTTTGCTATTGTGAATAGTGCTGTAATAAACATATGTCTGCATGTATCTTTATAGGAGAATGATTCATAATCCTTTGGGTATATACCCAGTAATGGGATTGTTGTGTCAAATGGTGTTTCTGATTCAAGATCCTTGAGGAATTGTCACACTGTCTTCCACAATGGTTGAACTAATTTACATTCCCACCAACACCACTGCAGTAGTGCTGTTCACTGGCATTTTGCAGTGAACACTGTAAAAGTATAAAAGTGTTCCTATTTCTCCACATCCTCTCCAGCACCTGTTGTTTCCTGACTTGTTAATGATCACCATTCTAACTGGCTTCAGATGGTATCCTACTTTGGTTTTGATTTGCATTTCTTTGATTACAAGTGATGATGAGTTTTTCATATGTTTGTTGGACACATAAATATCTTCTTTTGAGAAGTGTCTGTTCATATCCTTTGCCCACTTTTTGATAGGATTGTTTGCTTCCTTCTTGTAAATTTGTTTAAGTTCCTTGTAGATTTTGGATATTAACCCTTTGTCAGATGGATAGATTGTATATATATATATATATATATATTTTGACATGGAGTTTTGTTCTTTGTTGCCCAGGCTAGAGTGCAGTGGCATGATCTTAGCTCCCTGCAACCTCTGCCTGCCAGGTTCAATCAATTCTACTGTCTTAGCCTACCAAGTAGCTAGGCTTACAGGCAACCACCACACCTGGCTAGTTTTCATATTTTTAGTAGAGACAGGGTTGAACCATGTTGGTCAGGTTGGTCTCAAACTCCTGACCTCTGGTGATCCACCTGCCTTGGCCTCCCAAGGGCTGGGATTACAGGTGTGAGCCACCATGCCCAGCCAAATTGCAAAAATTTTCTCCCATTCTGTAGGTTGGCTATTCACTCTGATGATAGTTTCTTTTGCTTTGCAGAACTCTTTAATTAGATCCCATTCATGTATTTTGGCTTTTGTTGCCATTGCTTTTGGTGTTTTAGTCATGAAGTTTTTGCCCATGCCTATATCCTGAATGGTGTTGCCTAGTTTTTCTTCTAGGGTTTTTATGGTTTTAGGTCTTACATTTAAGTCTTTAATCCATTTTGAGTTAATTTTTGTATATGATGTAAGGAAGGGGTCCAGTTTTAGTTTTCTGCATATGGCTAGCCAGTTTTCTCAACACCATTTATTAAATAGGGAATCCTTTCCCCATTGCTTATTTTTGTCAGGTTTGTCAAAGATCAAATGGTTGTAGATGTGTGGTGTTATTTCTGAGGCCTCTGTTCTGTTCCATTGGTCTATGTATCTGTTTTGGTACCAGTATCATGCTGTTTTGGTTACTGTAATCTTGTAGTATAGTTTGAAGTCAAGTAGTGTGATGTCTCCAGCTTTGTTCTTTTTGCTTAGAATTGTCTTGGCTATAGGGGCTCTTTTTTGGTTCCATATGAAATTTAAAGTAGTTTTTTTTCCAGTTCTGTGAATAAAGTCAGCAGTAGCTTGATGGGTATAGCACTGAATCTCTAAATTACTTTGGGCATTATGACCATTTTCACGACACTAATTCTTCCTATCCATGAGCATGGAATGTTTTTCCATTTGCTTGTGTCCTCTCTTATTTCCTTGAGCAATGGTTTGTAGTTTCCCACGAAGAGATACTTCACATCCCTTGCAAGTTGTATTCCTAGGTATTTTATTCTCTTTGTAGAATTGTGAATGGCAGGTTCACTCATGATTTGGCTGTTTGTCTATTATTGGTGTATAGCAATGCTTGTGGTTTTTTCACATTGATTTTGTACCCTGAGACTTTGCTGAAGTTGCTTATCAGCTTAAAGAGTTTTTGGGCTGAGATGATGGGGTTTTCTAAATATACATTCATGTCATCTGCAAACAGAGACAATTTGACTTCCTCTCTTCCCATTTGAATACCATTTACTTCTTTCTCTGGCCTGACTGCCCTGGGCAGAATTTCCAATACTATGTTGAATAGTAATGATGAGAGAGGGCATTCTTGACTTGTGCTGGCTTTCAAAGAGAATGCTTCCAGCTTTTGCCCATTCAGTATGACATTGGCTATGGGTTTGTCATAAATAGTCCTTATTACTTTGAATATATGTTTCATCGATACCTAGTTTATTGAGTGTTTTTAGCATGAAGTTCTGCTGAATTTTGTCAAAGGCCTTCTCTGAATCTATTGAGATAATCATGTGGTTTTTGTCATTGGTTCTGTTTATGTAATGGATTATGTTTATTGATTTGCATATTGTGAACCAACCTTGCATCCCAGGGATGAAACCAACTTGATCGTGGTAGATAAGGTTATCAATGTGCTGCTGGATTCAGTTGGCCAGTATTTTATTTAGGATTTTTGCATCATTGTTCCTCAGGGATACTGGCCTGAAATTTTCTTTTTTGTTGTCTCTTCCAGATTATGGTATCTGGATGATGCTAGCCTCATAAAATGAGTTAGGGAGGAGTCCTTCTTTTTCTATTATTTGGCATAGTTTCAGAAGGAATAGTACCAGCTCCTCTTTGTACCTCTGGTAGAATTAGGTTGTGAATCCATCTGGTCCTGGGCTATTTTTCATTGGTAGGCTATTAATTACTGCCTCCATTTCAGAACTGGTTATTGGTCAATTCAGGTTTTGACTTTGTCCTGGTTTAGTTTTGAGAGGGTGTATGTGTCCAGGAATTTATCCATTTCTTCTAGATTTTCTACTTTATTTGGGTAGAGGTGTTTATACTGTTCTCTGATGGTAGTTTGTATTTCTGTGGGATCACTGGTGATATCTCCTCTATCATTTATTATTGTGTTTATTCTTTTCTTTCTTCTTTATTAATCTTGCTAGCAGTCTATCTATTTTGATAATCTTTTCAAAAAACCAGATCCTGGATGCACTGATTTTTTTGAAGGGTTTTTGTGTCTCTATCTCCTTCAGTTCTGCTCTGATCTTAGTTATTTCTTGTCTTCTGCTAGCTTCTGAATTTGCTCTTGCTTCTCTAGTTCATTTAATTGTGATGTTAGGGGGTTGATGTTAAATCTTTCTCATTTCTCCTGTGGGCATTTAGTGCCATAAATTTTCCTCTAAACTTTGTTTTAGTTGTGTCCCAGAGATTCTAGTACACTGTGTCTTTGTTCTCATCGGTTTCAAAGAACTTATTTATCTCTGCCTTAACTTCATTATTTACCCAATTGTCAATCAGAAGCAGGTTGTTTACTTTCCATGTAGTTGTGCAGTTCTGAGTTTCACAATCCTAAGTTCTAATTTGATTGCACTGTGGTCTGAGAGACTGATTGTTATGATTTCCATTTTTTCACATTTGCTGAGGAGTGTTTTAGTTCTAATTATTTGGTCAATTTCTGAATAAGTGCTATGTGGTGCTGAGAAGAATGTGTATTCTATTGATTTGGGGTGGCAAGTTCTGTAGATATCTATTAGGTCTGCTTGGTCCAGAACTGAGTTCAAGTGCTGAATATCCTTGTTAATTTTTTATCTCACCAATCTAATATTGACAATGGGATGTTGAAATCTCCCTATAATTGTGTGCGAGTCTAAGTCTCTGTAGGTCTCTAAGAACTTGCTTTATGTATCTAGGTGCTCACGTATTAGGTGAATATATATTTAGGATAGTTAGCTCTCTTGTTGCATTAATCCCTGTACCACTGTGCAATGTCCTCCTTTACCTTTTGTAATCTTTGTTGGTTTAAAGTCTCTTTTATCAGAGACTAGAATTGCAGCCCCTTTTTTTGTTTGTTTGTTTCCATTTGCTTTGTAAGTAATCCTCCATCCCTTTATTTTGAGCCTATGTGTGTCTTTGTACGTGTGATAGTTCTCCTGAATACAGCACACTGATGGGTCTGTTGGCACAGCTTCAGCAGACCTAAATGTTCCTGCCTGCTGGCTCCAAAGAGAGCAGTGGACCTCCCAGCACAGTGCTTGAGCACTGCTAAGGGACAGACTGCCTTCTCAAGTCTTTATCCAATTTGCCAGTCTGTGTCTCTTAATTGGGGCATTTAGCCTGTTTATTACATTTAAAGTTAATATTGTTATGTGTGAATTTGATCCTGTCATGATGATGCTACCTGGTTATTTTGCCCATTAGTTGATACACTTTCTTTATAGTGTCGATGGTCTTTACATTTTGGTTTGTTTTTGCAGTGGCTGATACCAGTTTTTCCTTTCCATATTTAGTGCTTCCTTCAGGAACTCTTGTAAGGTAGGCCTGGTGGAAACAAAATCCATCAGCCTTTGCTTGTTTGTAAAGGATTTTATTTCTCCATTGCTTATGAAGCTTAGTTTGGCAGAATATGAAATTCTGGGTTGAAAATTATTTTCTTCAAGAATGCTGAATATTGACCCCCATTCTCCTCTGGCTTTTAGGGTTTCTGCAGAGAGATCTGCTGTTAGTCTGATGGGCTTCTTTTGTGGGTAACCCAACCTTTCTCTCTGGCTGCCCTTAGCATTTTTTCTTTCACTTCAACCTCAGTTAATCTCATGATTATGTCTTAGGGTTGCCCTTTTCAGGGACTCTCTTTGTGGTGGTCTCTGTATTTCCTGAATTTGAATGTTGGTATGTCTTGGTAGGCTGGGGAAGTTCTCAGTAACATCCTGAAGTATATTTTCCAACTTGTTTTCATTCTTCCTGTCATTTTCAGGTAAGTTTACCAAATGTAACTTTGGTCTTTTCTCACACTTCTCCATATTTCTTCAAGACTTCCTTTATTCCTTTTCATTTTTTTTCTTTAATCTGTTTTCACACTTTATTTCATTAAGTTAATCTTCAGTGTCTGATATCCTTTCTTCCGCTTGATCAATTTGGCTATTGATACTTGTGTGTGCTTCATGAAGTTCTCATGCTGTGTTTTCCAGCTTCATCAGGTCATTTAAAACTGTTTTTTCTAATTTTCAGGACCTGTAACCTTTTATCAAGGTTCTTAACTTCCTTGAATTGGGTTAGAACATGCTCTTTTGGCTCGGAGGAGTTTGTTGTTACTCACCTTCTTAAGCCTACTTCTGTCAATTTGTCAAACTCATTCTTCGTCCAGTTTTGTTCCCTTTTCTGGCAAGGAGCTGTAATCCTTTGGAGGGAAAAAATCATTCTGGCTTTTGGAATTTTCAGCCTTTTTGCAGAGACACTGAGCTGGCTATAGGAGTGCTGTTTGCTGTTGTCGTTGTTTTGTACACCAGTAGCTCCCAGAATGCCAGCAAGACATAACTGTTCACTCCCTTGGAAAAGGGGGCTGAGGCCAGGAAGCCAAGTGCTCTAGCTCAGTGGATCCCACCCCCACGGAACCCAGCAAGCTCAGATCCCCTGGCTTGAAATTCTTGCTGCCAGCACAGCAATCTCAAGTCAACCTGGGACACTCGGGTTGGTGTGGGGAGGGGTGTCCACCATTACTGAGGCTTGAGTAGGCAGTTTTCCACTTACAATGTAAACAAAGCCACTGGGAAGGTCAGACTGGGTGGAGTCCATCACAGCTCGGCAAAGCCGCTGTAGCCAGACTGCCTCTCTAGATTCTTCCTCTCTGGGAAGAGCATCTTTGAAAGAAAGGCAGCAGCCCCACTCATTGGCTTATAGATAAAACTCCCATCTCCCCAGGACAGAGCACCTGGAGAAAGAGGCAGCTGTGGGCACAGCTTCAGCAGACTTAAACATTCCTGCCTGCTGACTGCAAAGAGAGCAGTGGATCTCCGAGCACAGCACTCAAGCACTGCTAAGGGACAGAATGCCTTCTCAAGTGGGTCTCTGACCCCTGTGCCTTCTGACTGGGAGATACCTCCCAGCAGGTGTCAACAGACACCTCATAGAGGAGAGCTCTGGCTGGCATATGGCGGGTGACCGTCTGGGATGAAGCTTCAAGAGGAAGGAGCAGGCAAAATCTTGGCTGTTCTGCAGCCTCTGCTGGTGATACCCAGGCAAATAGGGTCTGGAGCAAACCTCCAGCAAACTCCGGCAGACCTGCAGAAGAGAGGCCTGACTGCGAGGGAAAAGAAAAACAACTAACAAACAGAAAGCAGTAACATCAACATCAACAAAAAGGACATCCATGTAAAAACCCCATCCAAGGGTCACCAACATTAAAGACCAAAGGTAGATAAGTCCACGAAGATGAGGAAAGACCAGCATTGACTATTATCTGGTTCTTACAACACTAGAATTAAGTGGAGACAGATGGAAACATATTAACAAATTAAATGTGAGATAACAGAGAGAAAAAGTAGTAAGGCTCAAGATTAGCAATAATAATAATTGTATTAACAGTCAACTTGCTTTGAGTTCTTAATCTATGAATGTATTAAAATCCTTAATATTATACTTTTCACAAGGGTATATTACCCACATTTTACACATGAGAAGACAAGAGAAATTAAGAAATGTATCCAATGTTACACATCTGAAAGTGGCAGGCAAGACTCAAACACACAACAGTCTGACCCAAGATCCAAGGAGGTTTACATTGACTCTATCTACACAACAGAAGCCACTTACTCCACAAAAGGCCCAGGCTAACGAGAGCAAGACAGAGGGCGTTACGGTGCTTACCGCATATTAGGTTTAAATGTCTGTTATCACCACTCTACTTCATCATGTTATGAGGAAAGGTGTGTGTCTTCATGTCTACATTCTCATTTTAACCAAGCACCTATAGCATAGTACATATCAAGTCAGTGAGCTAAAGAATTAATGAATAAATAAATGTTCCACTAGCCTATATTCGCACAAACATTACTTTGAAACAATAATTTTGTAGTATAGAAAAAAATCTTAAGATTAACAATAGCAGATACCAAACTGAAATGTTACCTAAACATTTTCAGTTTAAGAATAAAATTTAGTTATAATTCTCAATTAATTTAAAATAGAATTCTCTGAGCAGTGTTTTGTAGCTCTCCTTGTAGAGATCTTTCATCTCCCTATTAGGCTGTATTCCTAGGTATTTTTATTTCTTTGTGTGGCAATTGTGAATAAACATTTATTCTCGATTTGATTCTCAGTTTGACTGTGGTTGGTGTATAGAAATGTTTGTGATATTTACATATCATTTTGTTTCCTGAGACTTTGCTGAAGTTGTTTATCAATTTAAGGAGCTTTTGTGCCAAGAATATGGAGTTTTCTAGATACAGGATCATGTCATTTGCAAACATGGATAATTTGACTTTCTCTCTCCCCATTTGGATGCCTTTATTTCTTTCTCTCACCTGATTGCCCTGGCCAGGACTTTCAATATTCTTTTAAATCGGAGTGGTGAAAGAGGGCAGTTTTGTGTCATTTCTAGTTTTGTGTCATTTCTCAAGGGAAATGCTTTCAGCTTTTGCCCATTTGGTATGATATGCATGGGGGCTTGTCACAGATAGCTTTTATCATTTTGAATTATGTTCCCTCAATAACTAGTTTATTGAGAGTTTTTAACCTGAATGGTTGTTGAAAGCCTTTTCTGTATCCATTGAGGTAATCATACGGTTTTTGTCTTCAGTTCTGTTTATGTGATAAATCACATTTATTGATTTGCATGTGTTGAACTAATCTTGCATCATGGGGATGAAGTCTACGTGATTGTAGTGGAGTAGCTTTTTGAAGTGCTGCTGGATTACGTTTGCCAGGATTTTGTTGAAGATTTTTGCATTGATGTTTATCAAAGATACTGGCCTGAGGTTTTCTGGTTTTGTTCTATCTCTGCCAGGCTTTAGTGTCAGGATGATGCTTGCCACATAGAATGAGTTACAAAGGAATCTTTTCTTCCAATTTTGTATAATAGTTACAGTAGGGATGGTACCAGCCGTTTTTTGTACATCTGGTAGAATTCTGCTGTGAAACTATCTGCAAGGAATTCAGAGATGACACAAACAACTGGAAACAACGTTCCATGTGCATGGATAGGAAGAATCAATATCATTAAAATGGTCATACTACTCAAAGCAATTTATAGGTTCAATGCTATTCCTACCCAACTATCAATGATATTCTTCACAGAACTAGAAAATGTTATTTTAAAATTTATATGGAATTAAAAGAAGAGCCCAAATAGCCAAGGAAATCCTAGCAAAACTGGAGACATCTTGTTACCTGACATCAAACTATACCACAGTGCTACAGTAACCAAAGCAGCATGGTACTAATACAAAAACAGACACATAGATGAATGAAACAGAATACAGAACCCAGGAATAAAATTACATACCTACAACTTCCTAATCCTCGACGAACCTGACAAAAGCAAGCAATGGGGGAAATTATTTCCTATTCAATAAATGGTGCTTGGATAACTGGCTAACCATATGCAGAAGACTGAACTGGACCCGTTCCTCACACCATATACAAAAATCAATTCAAGATGGATTAAAGATGTAAATGTAAAACCCCATACTGTAAAAACCCTGGAAGACGACCTAGACAATACCATTCAGGTCATAGGCATGGGCAAAGATTTTCTGATAAAATGCCAAAAGCAACTGCAACAAAAACAAATATTGACAAATGGTATCTAATTAAACTAAGGAGCTGTGCATATCAAAAGAAGCTATCAACAGAGTAAACATACAACCTACAGAATAGGAGAAAAGTTTTCCCAACTAGGCATCTGATAAATGTCTAATATCCAGCATCTATAAGAACTTAAATAAATTTACAACAAAACAACCCCATAAAAAAGTGGGCAAAAGACATGAACAGACACTTATTGAAGAAAAGATACATGCATCCAACAATCTTATGAAGAAAAACTCAACATCACAGATCATTAGAGAAATGCAAAACCAAACTACAATGAGATACTGTCTCACACTAGTGTGACTGGTTATCATTAAAACATCAAAAAAAAAATAATAAAAAACACAGATTCTGGCAATGTTATGGAGAAAAAGAATGCTTATACACTACTGGTAAGAGTGTAAATTAGTTCAGCCATTATGGATGACAGTGTGGTGATTGCTCAAATGGAACCCCACAATCTCATTACTGGCTATACACTCAAAGGAATATAAATCATGCTATTATAAAGATACACACACCCATATGTTCACTGTAGCACTATTCACAATAGCAAAGACATTGAATCAACATAAATGGCCATCAATGATAGACTGAATAAATAATATATGGTACATATTCACCATGGACTACTATGCAGCCATATAAACAACAAGATCATGTCTTTTGCAGGGACATGGATAGAGTTGGAGACCGTTATCTTTTGCAAACTAACTCAGGAACAAAAAACCAAATACTACATTATCACTTAAAAGTGGAGCTACATGATGAGAACACATAGACACATAGAGGGGAACAACACACACTAGGGCCCTTTGGAGAATGGAGGATAGAAGGAGGGAAAGGATCAAGAATATAACTAATGGGTACTAGGCTTAATACACAGGTGATGAAATAATCTGTGCAACAAACCCCTATGACACAGTTTACCTATGTAACAAAACTGCACTTGCACCCCTGAACTTAAAATCAAAGTTAAAAAAATAAAATAAAGTTGTGCCTATCACTTAAAGTATTGAACTAAATTTAACAGAAAATCTTTGAGTGGATATTTATTATAAATTTAAAAGCTTAGGTCAGGCACAGTGGCTCATGTCTGTAATCCCAGCACTTTGGGATGCCAAAATGGGTGGAATGCCTGAGGTAAGGAGTTCAAGACCAGCCTGGCCAACATGGTGAAAACCCATCTCTACTAAAAACACAAAAATTGCTAGGCGTGGTAGTGGATGCCTGTAATCCCAGCTACTTGGGGTTCAGGTGGAGAATTGCTTGAACCCAGGAGATGGAGGTTACAGTGAGCCAAGATTGCACCACTGCACTTCAGCCTGGGTGACAAAAGAAGACTCCAAGACTCTGCCTCAAAAACAACAAAACCTTAAATGGCCTAAAAACACCTTTGGAACATTATATAGAAACATACGGCATTTATTAGGCTTAAATGACAGGAGTTTAAAGATTTTCTCATACAGTAAATGTACAATATTTAGATTGAAAAAAATAAAACAGAAATATTCCACCTCAGATGTTTTCACTGCATAAGCAAGTCTATTAACAATAGATTTTATTATATAATTGTATAATATTTCAACATGATCATGACTTAAGTTTGACTCAGGTCAAAGAGATAGCTTCTAAATCTATGTCTACACACTGTGTCATCCACAGAGAAACGTTGGCTAGCCGAAAAAATGTCACCTGAACTTAACAATGTTTTGCAGGATGTGATGAAAATTAACAACCACATTAAAGTACCTGCCATTAACCTCTGATTAGCTCTATGAGGAGACGGACGCAGAGTGCACACGTCTCCTCTTATACACAGAATTCAGATGGCTTTTTGAAGGTACACTGGCCAGAATTTTTGAGTTACAAGAGTCGCTCCAGATTTTTCTTTTAGAAAACAATCACCAATGGCAGTACATTTCAGTGAAACAGAATGGATCACAAAACTTGCTTACTTGTATGACATATTCAACCTGCTCAATGAATTCAATCTGTCATTTCAGGGGAGAATGACAACTGTGTTAAAGTCAGCAGATAAAGTGACTGCATTCAAAGCTAAACTGGAATTATGATAGTATGAATGAACATTGGGACTTCTGACATGTTTCAAACATCAGCAAAGATTTTGAAAGAGAATGAGCCAGGGCCTTCTTTCCTTCAGGTGGTGCATGATCACCTATCTCAGCTTTCTAAAGAGTTTCAGCATTACCTACCAACCACAAAAGACCCCCAAACTGGGAAGGAATGGATCTGTGACCCATATGTGTATAAGACAGGCGAACTGACTTCTTCCATGCTAGAACAGGATCAACTGCTTGAGATCGCAAATGGCACTGGCCTTAAAAGTATGCATGAGAAAATTTCAGTCTCTATACATTCTGGATTAAAGTCAAGGTGGGATATCTTGAAGTTGTCACAAAAGTACTGAAAAGTCTGCTTCCATTTCCAACATCCCATCTTATAAAGCATGGTTTTCCACAGTGATAGCAACCAAAACAGGATTGTGGAGTAGACTGGACATAAGCAAGACACTTCAAATGTCACTGTCTCTCATCAGCCGCAGATGGGGACCATCTAGATCCAGGAAAACAAGCTCAGGGATCCCACTGATTCTACATTATGGTGAGTTATATAATTGTTTCATTATATATAATAATAACAGAATTAAAGTGCGTAATAAATGTATTTTTCTTGAGTCATCCCCAAACCATCCCCTGCCCTCGAGTCCACGGAAAAATTGTCTTCCCCGAAGCTGGTGCCTGGTGCCAAAAAGAAGGAGGCCACTGCTTTAAACTACCCCCAGATTACATACAACACTTTCTATGGGTAAAAATGGAGTGATTTATTTTCTCCCCTTAATAAAGGGTCATGGTTGACAGTGCTACAACAAAAGACAGGACAACAAGAGAAAAAATATTACTATTATGTACACACAAGTGCATGGGAATTATACAAATTATGATATTAAAGATGGACCAGATGATTGAGGCTTAAATGGCTTATTCACAGAAGAAGAGTGGGGGAATGAACCAGCCCATTGTTCAGACCATAAGGGTCACTGGAACAAAAGTTGTCTTACTATGCAGACTATTGTAGCTGCTCTCAGAAGACAGATTAAAAAGTTTATCTGGGTGTGGTGGAGACCCCCAGTCTCTTATCTTCTTTGGTAGTTTATCTTTCCTATTTGGTGAGATTCTTAGAGCATGGCTTAAAATAATTGCATTTTTTAAAAAGATATTTTCTTAGATAAGAAAATTCTAGAGAGAGCGTCTTCTAGTGCGATCAGAAAGACAGGGACGCAGAGGAAAGGTCATAGAGAGACCATGGTCCTAAGGTTTATATCTAAGCCATTGCAATTTTCAAAGCACTTAGCATGTCAAGGCACCATATTTTGGGGATTTGCTGACTTGGCAAAACAATCAATGTCATGTATGTTTATAGCAAACTGAATATTTTTTCTAACACGTCTACCACCTGTTTTACCACTTAGGCAGATCTTTTGGAGGACCTACTTTGAAAAGGCACTTTATTCATTCATGCAATGCTTTGCAGGGCTTAATACTTATGAACCCACTTCTTGTTAAGTGCACCTAGAAGTTGTTCATAAATTCAGCCCCCAGACCAGGCTATCAATTCTCTCCTAGTGACTTAGATCTGTTTTACAGAACAGCATTGATAATTTATGTACCTGGGTTGCCCAATGAACAACCACACAAACAGCAATCCTTCAAACATTCTGGGAGAACAATGCTAGAAACATTTGTCTTTTCGTAAGAGATTGCATTATCAACAGTATATCATATACAAACAAGAAAAATCATAATAATATGGAATATTATTTGTCTATGTAAACATCTGAAATATTGGAGTGGTTTGAGTAGTTTAAGTTCAGCTAATATAAAGGTAAACACCAATTTAAAATATGTTAAAATTCAACACTTACAGCATTTCAAGTTCTTGGGTGATCATTACTTTGTCTACATGACATATAAAATACTGAAAATGTCTTAGCAGTTCCACACTTAATTGCTATAATTACATCATTTAAATTTACCTATTGTTACTCAAGCTCAGAGCACTGTAATAAAAACTTCAACTTTCAATGCAATTTTAAAGTATTTTTTTTAATGTAGACTTACGGGGAAAAAAATCAACAATTGTTTTTAAGTAGATATTTGAACGATGTCACCCACTATTTATTTCTTTGAAATGATCACAAAGTAAGAAAAAAAAAACACATTCTAATGTTTCTGAAATCAATGCAGACACTTCTTGAATGTTCTCCAGAACTCCCCCTAGACGTTTACTATGTAAAATTTTTTTCAGAAGCATCAGACCACTACCTATTCTTGAAAGTGCCTGGTTTGCTTTACGGTATAGACGGTTTTGCTTGCTGCACACTTGAGGCAGCAAAATTTCACTACTGAATTATTTCTTCTATTGAATCAAAAGCAATCTTGAGTTGCTAGGAATAATTTCAGTATGTGAAGGCATTTTGAAATAAATGATTTATAAAGCATTTCATAAATGTCATTGTTAAGCATGAAAATTCTAAAGTCTCTTCTGAAACCAAAAAGATACTGACACCTAGATGTCATTTGTAATTTAATTGAATACCAAGATGCATTTTATTTTTCTTG
The DNA here is from genome assembly GCA_963573385.1 of Cacajao melanocephalus. Classification (NCBI taxonomy): domain Eukaryota; kingdom Metazoa; phylum Chordata; class Mammalia; order Primates; family Pitheciidae; genus Cacajao; species Cacajao melanocephalus. The sequence continues at coordinate 82,659 of CAUYLG010033314.1, read as the reverse complement.
TTCAAAATGGGATATTATTTAGTTTGTCAAACTGCATCATATGAAGATGGGAAATGAGAAAATAATTTAGAAAAAACTCCCTAAATATTATAATTAGTCCATTTTAGCAATGCTTTCAAATATAATTGCAATAATCATCAAAATGACACTTTAGATGTTTTCTAGAATGACTCTCACAGATTACAATATTGAGGTATTCAAAACACAGATATTTATGTTTCCAAACATCCAATATTCTCCCAGGCAGTGTAGAAGAGAAAGAGCCTCTTCTACACTGACATGACATGTTCTGCCATGAAGGAGTACTCTTTTGAAAAAATAAGGCAAATATAAAATAGTTTATAAATGACAAATGGAAATATACATCAAATTTTGTTACTTATCTTCAAAGTGGTTAAGGCTATGTCATAAAGGACTTACCAGACAGATGTGGTATTTTTGTAAGAGAAATGAATCTTTCTTAGATGGAGGGTATTTTGATCAAGGAAGAAGAATATTCCAATAGCTCCATCTCTCTTGCCATGAAGGATGACAAGGATCTCTTGCCTGTGGATGATACTTATTTTAGAATAATTATTTCTTTCACCTGCAGTACAAACTGACCTAAAGACATCCTTTACTGAAAGACAGATTTTCACTGATTGAATAATTATCTTCATTTACTGCCTTGTGACATTTCACTCTGTAAAGCTACTGTATTAGTCCATTCTCAAGCTGCTATGAAGGAATGCCCAAGACTGGGTAGTTTATAAAGAAAAGAGTTTTAATTGACTCACAGTTTCACATGGCTGGATAAGCCTCAGGAAACTTACAGTCATAAGGTACCTCTTCACAGGGTGAAGAGAGAAAATGAGTGGCAAGTCAATGGGGAAGCCTCTAATAAAACCATCAGATCTCCTGAGAACTCACTCACAATCGCAAGAACAGGAGGGAGGAAACCACCCCCAGGATTCAATTATCTCAACCTGGTCCTGCCCTTGACAAGTGGGGGTTATTATAATTCAAGATGAAATTTGGGTGTGGACACAGGGCTAAACCTTATCAACTACTTTAGTTATTGTGAAAATGCTTATAGTTAACACTTTCCTTTATTTCTAGAAAACTGAAAGTCTGTAATAGAAAGCGGAACCATGATTAAAAGTTACACTAATTCTATACTATTGTTTCATTCCATTCCTGCGTTGCTATATAGGAATTCCTGAGACTGGGTAATTTACAAAGAAAAGAAATTTCATTGGCTTCCAGTTCTACAGGGTGTACAAGAAGTGTGGTGTCTGCATCTACTACTAGTGAGGACCTCAGAAAGTTTCCAATCAGGGCAGAAAGTGAAGGAGGAGGAGTGCTTTACATGTCTCCAGCGGGAGCAATCTGTGGCGGGTGGAAGACGCCACACTTTTTTAAACAGCCAGATCTGGCATCAACTCAGAGCAAGAAGGAACTCACTACTGTGAGAAGGGCACCAAGCCACTCATGAGGGATCTGCCCCATAATCCAATACCTTCCACTAGGCCCCACATTCAATATTGGGAATTCCATTTCACCTTGAGATTTGGATGGGACAAACATCCAAACTACATCAACGGTGTATGTTTTCAGATAAATCTCAAGTTTTTTTGTTTTTTTTTTTTTTTTTTTTTTTAAATATAAGAAAAGCCTTCACTGTGAGGGGGTAAGGGGAAGGATAGCATGAGGAGAAATACCTAATGTAGGTGATGGGTTAATGGGTACAGCAAACCACCATGGCACATGTATATTTATGTAACAAACTTAAATATTCTGCACATGTATCCCAGAAGTATAATAAATAGATATTATTTTTTTGAAAGTCTTAAATTTTTTAGAAATTAGTTTGTAAATTTATGAAGAAACTTTTAATCTTAGATGGTTTATTTCTGGGGTGGGAACAAATGAGTCACTAATATGTAAATAATTTAGATATAAGGTAACTAATCTACTCTTTCTGACTCATCTCAAGAATATGTACATAGATACAGACTATTAAGAAAGAGAGCAAACAAAAATTTGACTCCTTAACAATAGAAGAATTCTACATTTATCATAACACTGATATTTTCAACAGGTCTTTAATACAGATTATAATTCTTTACTCAGCATCTATTTGAGTACAGACATTGCAATTGCATTTATTCTTGAGAATATAGACTTCATGACTATATAAAGTCCTATTTTTCTACTTCTGTCATGCATTTGAATTTTCAAGTTTAATATTAATTTGATAGCAGATGATGATAAATATAAACCACAAACTGTAAATTGGTGTGCTCCCTTATTTGTGTTAAATTCCTCAGATTTAACTGCTTAATAAGAAACAATCTGATAAACACTTAAATCCCACTGTCTTATTTTCTAAAGTGATACATTTTAATCAATTGTAATTTAGTAACATTCCCCACTACATCAAAAATCTGTCTAAAGGGGAAAAGAGTAACATTCATGTCTTGTTTGCTACTATACTTCCTAAGGTTCCTAGAATGTGGTAAATTCTAAATTAGTATATGTCCATTGGTTATTTAGATGTTTGGATAATTTGCCAGAGTTGAGGCAAGCCATATAACCTCCAGTCTGTCTTTCGAGGAAGCCAACAGTATCTTTTACTAAATGGAGGCTAGAGGAAAACTGAATGTGGACATGGTCAATTTATGCCTCTTTCTTACTGGAAATTTGCCAGCATCACCAATCATCCTTGATTGCTTTAATCCAAGGATGCGAATCTGTCTCTTTCTTTTTTAAACTCAAGTCCATTACCAGCATTTAAAATTTCATCTCCTACTGTCTCTAGGACCAGGCTCAACTACTAGATCTCCTCTCCATCATTTTTGTTGTTTTGCTCTCTTTACTGAATTCATTCTTTTAACCAATAAATATGCCTTCATCCCCTCCTTTGAGCCTGCAGTCCCTTCTATAAAGCTCCCCTTTCTCCCTTTGCATTTAACCTTCTGTGGAGTTGTCTACTCCATGGTGCTTACTTCCCAGCTTCTCTTTCCTTATTCAAAAAACACTCAAAATTTTGCCCCCAACACCCATTTGAAGTTATTCTCAAGCCATTCCCAAAATTGCAAAGTTTCAAAACCCCTGTATTGTTGCCAATGCTAACAGGAAAACACTCACTGCCCTCTTCAAATTCTCTATTCTTTCCCAGGTCTCTGGCTAGTTTTCCTCTGTTTAAGGGCTTTCACCAATCACTGAAAGTTATTTATGTGTTTTTCTTATACCCTCCTCTTATCCTTCACATATTAGTATTTTAAGAAGTGTCAATATTCTGTCTTTAACCCCCTACTGTCTTCATTCTATAAACTTTCCCTGGGTGGTCTCATCTACTCCCATCATTTCAAGTACTCCCTCAGTGAAACTCAACTTTTTTACCCAATAGTTTCCCCATATTCATTGCAGAAAACACTAAAATGGCTTTTGAATCTCCAGGAGCTATCTGTTCACACTCCACAGGAAGTAGAAGGAAAAAGGCATCCAAATAATCGCCTCTGTTGATATTTTGAAGTTATATTGCGTGACCATACCTTTTGGCAAAAGACACCTGAACATGTAGTCCTTGCCTGGGAAGACACTGCTCAGCAACACTACCCAAAGGAAGGGGCAGCCACACTTTTAGTGACAGCATTTTCTGCCATAATCATACTGTCCTCATTCTAAAGCTTCCATGCCTGGGATTTCAATGCACACACATTTCTTATTCTCTGAGGCAACCAGGTATCTGAAATTTTACTGTAGTAAGACTTATTCTTATTTTAAAAGTCAGGATAGTCTTTAGGCTAACTAAGGTGCTATAAAACATACATTTAGTAAGGATCTCTTACCATTAATTTAACCCAGGTACTATATGCTTAGGGATGTTCATTGTATTTTCATCATTCTTTCTTGCTATTCCTTCTTAATTTTGTCCTTGAAAGTATAAAATTCCAAAGATCTTTTCCCCCAAAATAATTTATCTATTCTATGGAATGGCTCTGGTCCTTATTCTATATTTGCTACAAAAAGCCTTACTTCAAGACCATCTTAAGGAGACTTAAACAATATCTTCTGTGTTTTTTTTTTTGACTCAATATTGAGCAGTGTTGGTTTGATTCTCATGTTTCAGCGATTCACATCAAGTTTGACCTAATGAACTTGAAAATGTTTTCCACAGTAGCTGGACAGAAGAATAGAAACTTAGTAACATTTTAAAAGTGCTACTGCAGCCTTACAGGTCCTGAAGAGACAACTGTTTGAGAATTATAACATTTGTGCAGAAATTAAGCTTAATATTGGATGAGAAATTGCAATTCAACTGTAAGTCCCTTCAGAATACATAGAACCACAATACAGATGACACATGAATGGCTACAATGCTGGAAAACTTGTCGGTGTTACTTATGAACGCTTTATAAAATGAAATGAGATGACATTCATTCTAAAATTGACTTTTTCTCTTAAGCAAAACTACTTGTATACATTGCAAGTGATTATTTAAAAAAAATAAACTTTAGTCTCCCCTTTGAGCCTTGTAAATGGGAAAATATCTGCATGTCTCACTAGAGCAAGCTCTGTCCTCCTCTCTTCATTTTTCACACATACTCCTTCAGTAATTGTGTAAATTTTGTAGGCTTTCCTAAACTTTTATCCTCAGATCTAACCTTTTATCAAAAATATAGTCATAAAATAATTGCTGGAAGTTGGGCATCTCTTTTTGTATATATACTGCCATCACAGAGGAACAGCTTCCTGAAACCACATATATTACATTACACAAAATTCTACCTTTCTCATCTGCTCATTTTCCCAAATTGTCCTTTAATTCTTTCAGTACCTAACATTGATCATGCAGACTATTTTGCCCTGTGACTATGACCTTGGATCAAGTTAACACTGTACAATGCAATTTTGTAGGGTATCTTGTCAGATATTTGGAATATAGTACCACAGGAAGAACTTTCTAAGCAGAGTTAAGTTTCCCACAGGAGATTAAGTACCTACATTTTCTGTTCTCATGAAGAATGACAGACAGATATACAAATTCTCATTCCCAACTCATCTCCTCGCGGGACTTACAGTCTAATTAGATCATAATATACAAGCCCACTCAGCTTCATACTCTCAAATTTGTTGTTGTCTATTCCTCTGCTTTGACTGTACAAGCCTGACTTAGTGAATATTATGAACTCTTTAGTACATACATTGCTGTCTAATCACAGATGTAGTAAGCCATTTCCTAAACTCCAGACTTATTGTCCTTTGATGTGAGTTGTCCTTCTCAAACACAAATATTTCATTGTCAAGATGTGCCTGGCATTGTTTATTTGGTATATAAAATTTGCACTTATTAGAGTGATCTTAGCTGTCAAGGGCACAAATTTAGTGTTAACAGTCTAATTAGATCGTAGGCCCAATGGAGGTAGAGTAGAATATGACTCACAACTTACTCTATCACATTTAGTATCAACTACAAACATTTTATTTTATGTCTATTTGGAACACAAAATGTCATTAAAACTCTAGCTTATTTGTATGCATTGTTCTGTTCACAGGCAAATAATATGTTTTGCATACAATGCCTTTAAGCGTTCCAAATATATAGAAAAATACAGTAAATATTGATATTTACTGTAAATAAATATCAAATATTGATAAATTTTGATTTTTTAATTTTTTTGACAATCGATATTTATCAAATAAATATTGACATTTACTGTAAATATTAAATATATTTACTGTGAATATCAATATTTGATATTTACTGTAAATAAATATCAATGTTGATATTTACTGTCAATAAATGTCAATGTTGATATTTATTTACAGTAAATATATTTGTTTGATATTTATTTACAGTAAATATCAAATAAATGGTCATTTTAGCTTATTAAACACCAAACTGGAATAAAGTCTCAATTTTATGTTGCCATTAAACCAATCATTATTTTTCACCAAAACCATGAAAAAATGTTTAATCTCTTTGAGTTTGCATCACTAGTATTTCAGGGTGCACCATTTTTCTTTTACCCAGTTACTGCTTTTTTTAATATTTCACAATGCTCTTTGAATTCCTCATATAAAACTATATGGAGGAAAAAGAATCATCCTGTTTATACTTAACATTAAGTTGTGCATTGTGACAGTTTGTGTAAAATAATGTTAGTTCATTTTTGAAAAGGAAAACAAATTAAGCTTTTTTAAGGAAAATAATAATGATGCAGCTCTGAAAAATCTGACTTCAGACAAGTTTACTTCAAGAATGTGGAAACCAAGTAACACATTCACAACAACACTGTTTACTTTAAAAACATCTCTAGGGGAAACACCTGTTCAATAACCTTAAATAATGTATTTTTTAAAGTATAAGAGTGAGAGTTTACTTTCCAATTTTCTCCAAAGAGTTAGAGGACATCAGTCTCTCCAGAAGTGCACACACCCATGTGTGTATGTGTACTTGTATATGTTCTCTGACATGAAAATGGTGAGAACGCAGTGTAGTACCATACAGAGTGAATCTCCCTTTCCTAGAGTTGCTGAACCATGTTACCTTCTTTATTAGTCAGGGTTCTCTAGATAGACAGACAGATGATTGATTGATCAATTGATAGGAAAGGATTTATTAGAGGAATTGGCTTACATGATGGTGGTGAGAAGCTGCACAACAGGCTGTCTTGAACCCAAGAGTCCCTGGGAAACCAGTAGTGTGACTCCATCCAAATCCAGAAGACTGGAACTTATGCTTATCAAAGGGCTGTCATAGTCCATGCACTGTTCTCAGCAACTTATGTATATTCTCATGCATAATTAAGACGATAACTATATTCAGTATAAAGCAAAGAAAAATAAGTGCTCCAGGATTCTCGTGAGCAGAGTGTTGCCGTAAAGGGGATTCTTTACCTCTCAGAGAGGCGAAGACTCTAGTTAGAATTAATCTGTGTCAGCTGGGTGTTGTAGCTCATGCCTGTAATCCCAGCACTTTGGGAGGCTAAGACGGGCAGATCATCTGAGGTCAGGAGTTCGAGTCTAGACTGACCAATATGCTGAAACCCCATCTCGACTAAAAATACAAAAATTAGCCAGCACATTGGTGGGCACCTGTAGTCCCAGCTACTTGGGAGGCTGAGACAGGAAAGTGCTTGAACCCGGGAGGCAGAAGTTGCAATGAGCCAAGATTGCATGACTGCACTTCAGGCAGTGTGACAGAGTGAGACTCCATCTCAAAAAAATTTATAATAATAATAGTTGTTCTGTGTCTATCACTCTCTCGTGGCTCTATTTTAAATGTTCAGAATTAGAGAAACCAGTGATGTAACCCTTCAATCTGACACTGAAGGCCTTAGAACCCAGGGCAGGGGTGGGGATACTGGTATTAATCTTGAAGTCCGAAGACCAGACTGCCTGGAGTTCTGTGTCCAAGGGCAGGAAAAGAATGATGTCTCAGCTGTAGGAGAGAGACAGGAAAAAAAGACAGATTCTTTTTGTTTTTCCTGGACCCCTAGCCACATTGAGGGCAGATCCTTTCTACTCAGTCCACCAACTTACATGTCAATCTCCTTTAAGGACACCCTCATAGACACACCCACAAGTACTGCTTTACTAGCTCTCTAAGTCCCCAGGCATTCTTTAATTTGATCAAATCGACGCCTAAAATTAACCATCACACCCACTGTGCCTTCAGCATTACTGTGCTTTATAGATTACATTTCTAGAAGGCTTGTCATATGGCATGTACTGTTCTAAGCATCTTACATGTATTATAATGTATAATTAAGAAGACAAATCTATTAAGTATAAAGTAAAAAAATAAATAGTTTGTGAGCAGACTGTTGCTGTGAAGGTAATTCTCTGCTGCTCAGACAGGCAAAGGCTCTGATCAGAATTGATCTGTGTCTGTCACTCTCTCGTTATTGTAATATATATATATATATATACACACACACACACACACACATATATACATATATATATATATATATGAAGATTGCTCTCTGCATCTCTTCTTATATCCTATCTGTCTGCCAATGTATTTCTCCTGCTTTAATCTTGTCTTGTGCATTACATACAACTTTTCTCAGCTTTCACAGAAAGCTTGCCCTATAATGAGCAGGACAAAAAGAAAAGAAGTAATAAAAGGGGGAGGTAGTCATATCCCTTAGTCAGCCAGAGCTCCTGTCTTTCTGAATGGTATCTGGACAACCACATTGAATCTTTTATCTCAATCCAGGCTTCTGCACATCGTCACAGCATTAATTCCTGCTTATCAGTAAGCAGAAATAACTCAAGTTTTTTCTTGGTTCAGAGTTAATTTGAAGACCCAGTGCTTAAGAAGGAGAGATACCATTTAGCAGAGATTTCACCTTATTCTGTGTGCCTAAATTGTAATAACTCAGATCATAAATTTCTATTATTTTTTCTAGAATTAAAAAATATATGTAGGTATATATTACAAGCCATCTATTTTTCACATGACATTAATCAAATATCACCATCAGGAGTAAAGAAAACATACTAGGCAAAAACTGCAAATCTAGCAGTTCAATCACAGGAATATGATGAGTTTTTCATTAGATAAACATGCCAACTACTCCCACGCATGCTATATTTCGTTATGGTCTTTCTACATGAACAGGTTGTCCTCAAAGACCACTCTTTGAGGTAAGATATATAAAATCATGTATGAGGACGGGTGCGGTGGCTCACGCTTGTAATCCTAGCACTCTGGGAGGCTGAGGTGGGTGAATCACCTGAGGTCAGGAGTTAGAAAACAGCCTGACCAACCAGGCAAAACCCCATCTCTACGAAAACTACAAAAAGAAAAAAAAAATAGGTGGATGTGGTGGTGGGCACCTATAATCCCAGCTAGTTAGGAGGCTGAGGCAGGAGAACTGCTTGAACCCAGGGGGTGGAGGTTGCAGTGATCTGAGATTGTACCACTGCACTCCAGCCTGAGCAACAGAGCGAAACTCCGTCTTGAGGGAAAAAAAATCATGCAAGAATTAATTCTCATCTTGGTTCACTTTTAGCAAATATAGAACAGTTATGGTACAGCAGGCATGCATTGCAGTACAGAAAGGGGATTACAGCATGTGCTAAAAGGTACAGATTTATACAATAATTAGTGAAGGATCCCTTCATATTGAGTCTTCTACTACAGATAAAATTATGGGTACCCTTGAAATTTCTACAAAGTGCATATATTGCCTATCTAAATAACTTACTTTACTTGTGTAATAAGCTAGCTATATATATTTAATAATTAAAAAATTAACAAACATAGGTGAGTACATAAGGTTCATGATGAAATGTAATGAAAACAAAAGGAAGAATACAGCAAAAATAAGGATAAAAGTCATTTTATACTTTTGTCAAAACACAGCAAAAATACAGAAATAAAACAGTGAATGAATATGTGTAGGTTCAGAATAAAGTGACCCTGCGTGGATGAAAACAGTACTGTAGCTTTTTACATGAATATGTAGTTTTAGGCAAAAAATTCACAGCAGAAACTTTTAAAAGATCTTCTGGTAAGTTAGACTCTGCCCTATAAGGAGTATATCTTGTCTCCAGTCTCCAGCCTCCAGCCAGTGTCTTGGGGGCCTGTCACAGCATTCCAGTAAAACTCACCTTCTTCCTTAGCCACTTTCAGGCAATGACTGAGCACAGCAAGGTTGCTGTGACCTAGCCATTTCTGCCTAACATGGGGAACCTCTAAAGGCAATCTTTGGCATTCCATTTCTGGCATGGCCATACAGTCTCAGAGCTGTACCTTGGTCTCAGGTTCTTTCTGAAAGTCAATTTTCCATCATCCTCATATTCTTATGAATATGTCAGACCTGCATCAAAGTCTTAAGTTTCTCCTTGACTCACCATGCTCTTCTCCCCTTTATCTTTCACAAGCAGTCTTCCCAACCAGCTTCTACTTCTATCCCCTTGGCATCTGCTTCCTAGAAGACACAAACAGACACAGAATTCAAAAAGTTTTTCTCCTCTCTTCAAAATGTGTTCTCCAACAAGTCAAAATATTCTTCCAGGTATTAAAAATCTCTCTAACAATACAAAGGTATGTTGTGAGAAGAATTAGTAGCCATTTCACTCTAAGAAGAATTAAATAATTACAGTTATTTATTTTCACTCTCAAGAAAAACTAATTAAACAATTACAGTTATTTATATAGTACAGATTAGTGGAGTCAAACTTAGGGAAGTGGTTGATGGCCAGAAAGGATCAGTGTGGCTAAGGTAAGAGACTACATATGAGTCTTAACCATAGAATAAACTAAGTCCTCCCCTGCCATGTAAGGTTACAGACAGAAGACGCCACCTATGAACCAGAAAGTGGGTTCTTGCCAGACACCAAATCTGCCTGCTGCTTGATCTTGGACTTTCCAGACTCCAAAACTGTAATAAATATATTTCTATTTTTCATAAACACCCAGTTTATGGCATTTTGTTATAGCATCCCAAACAGACTAATAAAGTAGAATCCTGTTGTTGAAATCGTTTAATATCCATGGTAAAATGCCTGGTAGTGATCTCAACTATAACGAACAGTAATTGGAATTCTCAGAATAGTTTAGTAATATTTAAAGAATTTCAACGATAGTGAACAAAAAGGTTTATAGATAATTTTCAGATTGGAACACTAGCATGAAAATAGGTGACTAATTATTTCATTGAAATATTTACTATTTTGTTTTTATTAATCTCTTCTCTCCTAATTAGTCTGGCTAAAGAAAATCCACCATTTGCCTACTAATACCTACAAGATAGATATATAATCATCAGAAACATTTTCAATACTTAAGTAATTATTCATATCAATTGATAATATTGAAGGGCTTTTTAAAAATACATGGCATCATATGCTTTTAAAATAAATTTTAACTACAAGAAAATTATATAAATTTTGAGCTAAAATAATTTGATAAATATATTGTTGATCAGGAATTAAAATTGTACTAATTGAACCAAATTAAGACATAAAATTTTACAAAAATCTCGAATAACTATGGCAAAAACATGATAGGAGCACCCTTTTTTAGATGATATTAAATAAGTCATCCTAGAAAATTATTGATATTTACACAAAGCAATCATCTTAATCATTTTTGCTTTTTTTTGACAATCACAACTAGAATTACATTGACAGCTTTTAAAGCATCAAGTTAAAGAATGTCTACTTTCTTATCACAAGACATTGAAGACGACTTTTTCATGCTACTGAAGGATGATGGACACTGCAATAATTATAACTGTCAAGATAGTGAAGATAGTGTTTGAAGAAAGAATTATTACATCCTTTTTATGATGAACATGAATATTTGCTGGTGCTCATATTAATAATAAACTCTGAGTATCTTTTACCACAGAGGACACTGAGCATTTTTTAAGCTCTTAGGTAGATTTCATGCTTCAAGGAAATTCTCAGTAGCCTGACTCCTTGGCTATACAGATTAGACACCTATAAAAGAACAGTAGAATCCAAAACCAGAAAGCAGAGGAGAAGAGAATATGGGGAAACAATGAAAATAACACCAACTCAAATATTGAGGGAATATGTATACAAATGTATCATAGGATACCAAGAAAATTTAGTTCCTTTAACAAATATAAATGTCAGATTTTCATAAATGTTTATGGGGAAATTTTATAGCTTATGAATTATAATTTTATAGACATAGCAATAAATAGCTATTGTTAAATATAATTATAGCATCAGAAAGCTTTTACAGTAAGATTAGATCTGTTGTGAAATATACAAATAAAACTTAAGAATGAAAGTTAATAAATATTAATCCAAATAATTACAAACTTAGATAAAGGAGCATTTTAATAAATGTCCTTTTTTGACATCACCGTCGGTGAAACTCCGTACTGCATACCCTAAGCAAAATGATTCTATATTATGCAAGAATAACAAAGAAAAAGATTAAAAAGTAAAAATCCATACACTGAAAAAAGAACATGAAAAATTCAAAATTAATCAGAGCAGACATGTAATATTTTATTTAATATTAACTCAAATTACATCGGCTTGACAGAATTGGAGCAATGTATAATCAAAAAGCTAATTCGTGCCTTTGACAAAAAGAATACATAGAATGCATCTTTTACATTAAATTTGTCTTTTATAGCAACTCTGTAGAAATCTAAGCATGAGTAAAAGAAAAGAAAATTACGTGTTCTCATACTTACGTATGGCTTTAGCATTGCTCTACTTTAAATACTAATTTAACCTAATTCATCCTTGCCTCAAGAACATACAATAAATATAAATCATTCTAGTGACAAATCCACGTTACAGTTTTTGCTTGTTTTGCAATTATCAAGTTAAATATTGTATTGGCACGTTTTGAAACAACTATTTAGGCAGGTGCTACTTTAATTTTCTCATTATTTCTCATTTTCTCAGTTTTAAATGGAAGCTGTAACAAATTATGCCTAAACTTGTATATGTACATATTTATTTATTTTAATAGACTATATTGTAGAGCAGTTTTAGGTTCACAGCAAAATTGAGTAGAAGGTAGAGTTGTTTCATATGCCCCCTACCTCCACACATGTATGGCCATCGTCCCCCATCACAGTGGTGCACTTCTTACAATTGAACCTACACTAATACATTATCACTCAAAATTCATAGTTCGCATTAGGGTTCACTTTCAGTGTTGTACTTTCTATGGGTTTGGACAAATTATATTATAATGACATGTATCCACTATCATAATAGCATACAGAGTAGTTTCACTGCCCCCAAAATCTTCTGAGTTCTGCCTGTTAATCCCACCCACCCCTCTAACATCTAGTAACCACTGATCTTTTTACTGTCTTCATACTTCTGTCTTTTCTATAATATCATATATTTTAAATCACATAGTATGTAGCCTTTCATATCTTCTGTTACTTAGCAATATGAACTTTGGGATTCCTGATGTCTTTTTCATGGCTTGACAGTTCATTTCCTTTTAGGACTCAATCATATTCCCTTGTCTGGAAGAACAACAGTTTATTTATCCATTTGTTTTTAGAAGAACATCTTGATTGCCTCCAGGTTTTGCTATTTATGAATAAAGCTGTAAACATCCTTATGCAGATTTTTGTGTGGATGTACGTTTCCAACATCTTTGGGTAAATGCCAAGGAGCACGATTACTGAAGTGTATGGTAAGAGTATATAATTTTGTAAAAAATTACCAAACTCTCTTCCAAAATGTCCACAGTAAGACTTGATGCTGGATAGGGTCAGTTCTCCAACTTTGCTCTTTTTCATCGATACTGTGTTAGCCATTCCAGGTATATGATTTTTCTAAATGAACTTCAGAATCAGTTTTTTGATATCTTCAAGATAACTTGCTGAGATTTTGACTGGAATTGCACTGTCAAAATCCAGGTTCTTCAGAGTCTCTAAAATTTGTTCTCACATTTTCTTTCTAACATGTCCTACCACTCATTCATGTTGCTGTTAACTCCTTTCACAACTGTATTCATTCCATGCTAGTTTAAGAAGAGCTTCTAATCAGCACATCAGCGTATACTCAAATCCTATGGCATATCTTAACTCTGTCTCAGACAGTTAATTCAGCATTGGTTCACAGCATTGGTTTTCTATGCTAAACATTTTCATTTCGTTCATGGTATTTACTTATCATAGTTTAAATTCACACATGCTTACTAGAAAAATTGGAATATGTATAAATGTGGATAATCAAAAAGAAGTCCATTAAGTTATTCACAATCCTAATGCCCAGAATTATTTATGATTACTCCTTTAGAGCATATGCAATATTTTTTTCTGTTATGTTTAGCTGAACATTTTCTCATTTAAAAGGAGTTTCTGTGGCAAAGCAATTGAAAGGCACTGGGCCCAGTAACTGTTCTTTCTTTATTTAAAAACACTTCAATGGAGCTCTGACATCGGAATGAAAACTGTTTTCATTCTTGTGTCGAAACTCCCCTCCCCACTTTTTTGTTTGATTTGGTTTCTTTAGCAACTTACAGAAACGGATTATCATTTTAGAACTAATACTTTAACACATCGTGAAAGTTGTTTTTACTAAAGTAACCTACTAAAGTAATAGTTGAAAAAAACAGGTATCAAGACATAGCAAGTAGTTATAAGACTTGCAAAAAAAGAAATATGTAGAACTGGAGTTCAAAGAATAAAGCAATCTACTTTTATGTAGTGTTATTTATACAGTCAAAGGAAACTAACCTATAAAGAAAATATTTAACGGCATGATTTTAGAAGCTAATAAAGAATGGCATAACTTCTTTGCAATATTTTATCGCAAAAGTTAAAGTAGACTCAGAGAAGATGTGATTGTGGCTCCATTTTAAGTGAGGAGGATGAATTCATATGATATCTTTCTGGTATGTAATTAAGTTCTTAAGAAGAAAACACTGTTACTTAACTTCTTTGTGTTTTATATAACTTCATCTGAATAAAAGTAAAGCTTAGTTAATACTCTGGTACTTACATTTCAAATATGAGCTGTTAACTTGTAACAATGACCTGCTTTTCTGTTGTTCAAAATAACCAAGTAAATGACGAGTAATTTTAGTATTCATTTAAAAATGTTTGCCTCAAACTGAATATACACTGCAAAATTATATCATTTTCTTTAACTATAATAGTTAGAAAGAACCTAATATCCTCCATTCTTTATTATTTATACATTTACATGTTTTGTGATACACAATTAAATCTGTCATATTATAAAGTATCTACTTTATAGAATACTGTATAATTTTTCAAAAGCAAAAGTTGATATTCTTCCCTTTTTATTTTATTTAAATTTCAATAGTAATTAGTATGTATTGAAGTCAATTAGGAGACCTAAAGAAAGAACAATGAAAAAAATAAGAATACCTTAGCCAGTCTGTCTCCTGAACAGTAAATATGGATAAATTTGCATATATAGATATATGTATATATCTTTGTTAGTATAAGCTGTAAATTTTAAACCCAGCTTTAAATTGTTTAGGAATTTAAATTGCTAAACTACCATGCTATATCTTCCTTATCTAAAGTAAGTTTTTCTTCTTTTATATCCACATTCAGGTTGCTTTAAATATTTTATATTTTTTATTTGTATGCCATGTTATAAAATTCAGTTTAGATGCTAAATTTTCAAGTTACAATGAAATGTAGTCCTACCAAAACAACGAAGTTGTGCTTAATGAAAAAATATGCCATAGTACTTAAGGTTTTGGCTTTTCTTTTACATAATGTGTGCATATATCTAAGTGTTTTATCTGCCAACTACAGTAATTAAGATACACATAATTATATCACCACAAAGATGTTCCTTGAGCATTGCCTTATACTTACACTCACTCCCCTACCAATTATTTGGGAGTAATTAATTACTGCCAACCACTAATTTGTTTTACATTTCTATGACCTTGTCAAGAATGTTATGTGAATATTATCATACAGTAAGAGATGTTTTGAGATTGTCTTTCACTCACTCTAATGCCCTTGAGTTTAAGCCAAGTTGTTGCATGTATTAATAATCTATTCTTTTTTGTTGTTGGGTAATATTCTATGCTATAAATATAACAAAGTTTATTTAACCATTTACATATTAAAGGACATTTTAGTTCTTTTCAGTTTTTGCCTATTACAAATACTGTGGGCAATCATGTACAGGTTTCTGTGTGGTCATATGGTTTTTCTTTCTTTTGGATAACTTTTTCCTTTATCAGAATATGTCATCAATTTCCCTTATTCATAAAAAACATTTTCTAAATATAGAATCCTGTATTCAGAAAATGGGTTAAGAGTTCTTTGCTTTCAGGCACTTTCTTCCAGCCTCTTATTTTGTATTTCCCTTTTTCTTGGTTCTGTTTGTTTGTTTGTTTTTTGAAATGGGGCTTTAGCTATGTTGCCCAAGAACTGGCTTTCACCACCTGGCCTCAGCTATCCTCCTGCCTCAGTCTCTGGGATAGCTGGGATTATAGGCACACAGCACTGTGCTCAGGCAAGCTTCTTCTGACCCATTTCTAATGAGAAATTGTCATGAAGTAGTGCAGCTTCAAGCCAAGAAACACCAAGTATCAACAGCCACCACTCAGCAAAGAAGAGACGAGGAAAGATTCTATCCAGAGCATCAGTGGAAGCAAGGGCCTGGCAACACCTTAATGCATCATTAGACATTGCTGCTACGTGATAGTGGATACAATTGGCCTCCATCAACACATTGGGGATAGGGGTGAGGGGTGGTTACAATTAAGCGGCTGTAAATTTCTGGCAGACACCACTTTGCTTTGAGGAGAAGGGGTGACTCATTACTGTCTCCACCTGGCCTCCACCAACTTGCTGGGAAGAGATGGCTTTGTTACAAGTTGAGCTGTGGTGAGAGACCTACCTTCTCACTAGATTTCCTTGACACTCTACCCCAGTTTGAGGTGAAGAGTTGCCTCATTACCACCAGCTGGATGTGCAAGCCCAGCCTTCCCAGATGGTCTCCACTAACACTATAGAAGGGGAGGGAAGGCCCTTTACTACATTTCTGGGAAGAAAATCTGGATCCCAACTTCATTTTCTCTGACACTTCTTTGATAGAGGAGTTGGGGCACCTCACTACAGCTTGGTAAGAGTAGAAGTCTCACCTCCATTCAATCTTTTCTGGTAGAGATGAGAATAGGGCCACCATTTTTTCTGCATGGCTAAACTAGAGTGCTTATTGCCTAAACGTTTTTATTCTCCTAGATTTTATCTTTTCTGGTCTTTTGGATATAAAGAGGAGAGACTGTTCTTGGAGCTGTTTGCTTTTGTTTTTGTCTGAGCCTGTTGTTGTTTTGAGTTGTTGGTTCCTCCAATGTATGAGGCAAAAGAAAAGCCAAGATGTTTAGTCAGTCTGCCTTCTTTATGTATCACAGGTTTCGTATGCTTCTTTTATGCCTAAGGTCCCTGGTTTTTAATTGTTTTTAGAAGGAATAATCTTATAATACATTTAGTCTATGTTCTCAGAAACAGAAGTCTCTTTGGGTTCTATAATGGGAATTACAGCAATAATCTTTATTATATATTTACTGTCATTGAATTTATCTGGTTTGTACTAGAATAAAAACAAAACAGCTTTTTGTAATGGCTTAGCCATTCTGTTAGTTTCCCATTATTTATAACATCTTTTTTTTTTTTTCTTTGAGATGGCATCTTGCTCTGTTGCCCTGGCTGGAGTGCAGTGGTGTGATCTTGACTCACTGCAACCTCTGCGTCCCAGGCTCAAGTAATCTTCCCACCTCAATCTCTCAAGTAGCTAGTACTAGTGCATGCCACCACACTGGATAATTTTTGTAACTTTTTTTTTTTTTTTTTTGGTAGAGATGGGACTTCACCATGTTGCCCAGGCTGGTCTATAACATATTCTTAGTGAGTTAAAAAATAGTTCTTTAATTTATTTATACCCTACCTTTTTCTCTACTATTTACTCTCTCCATGACCTTGATCCTTTGTCTTTCATAGTTATTATTTTCACTTTCATTCTACTTATGTATTTTTCTCTTATCTCTACCCTCTAGGATAACTTCTTGAACTTGTTTTGAGTAACACTGATTCAGTTTTTTAGAACATTAAGTACATCCATTGTTGCCTTTATTTCTGGCATCACATGTTAAATGTATCTAAATTTCTTTCTCATTTTATCTGATTATTTTTATGTATATCTTCATTGCTCCTCTTCTGTTTTCACAGAGGCACTATATTTTTTAACATTCTATTAAAAATTCCATAGACATTTCTAACTTTTTCTGAATGCTACAGCATTTATTTGAAGAGGTACATTTTGTCAACTTCAGGTAATATTAAAATCTTATAAATTACTTTTTATATAACTTAGGGTTTGTTTGGTTTTTTTTCCTCTTAAATGGGGTAAGATGAGCCAAATTCCATGATTGGCAATCTGCTCTTTGGTGGGATTCTCTTTCCCTATTTTCCATCTTATGTTGAAATCTTTAAGTGTCATTAATCTACACCTGAAATTCAGTGCACAGCTAATTCTCAGTAGGTGGCAAGATCTCTAGTGCCTCTTCCTCTTCTTATAAAGACACCAGTCCACTCTTATGACTGGGTTTAGTCTTAATTACTTCCCTCAAATCCAATTTCTAAATACAGTTAGATTGAGGATTAGGGCTTCAGCATAAGACTTATGCGAGGGGACAAAGTTCTGTCTATAACATCTTCCTACCTACTTTGTTGATACTCTCATTTTTTAAATCACATAAAAATCAATGATTCATGGTATACACTGTTACCAGGGTTCTTCTCCCGACCATAAATAATCAGCAGTCTTTTGTTGTTATTATTTCTCCCATGAAGCAAAGTGCCACGTCTATCCACCCCAGTCATCGGATGGTACGTAAACATACACAACTTTCTTGTTCATTATTTTCTGGTAGTTCTGCAAAGATGGTAGTTGGGCAACAAAAAGATCACTATTTTGACACCTCAAAAAACAATTTACACAAGACATAGCATTCCAACTTTATGTCAACCTCTGGTTTCCGAGGCATGAGATAAACTGAGTGCCTTTTCGTCTTTCTTGCCACTTTTTTTTTTTTTTAATTTTAGTGTGTTCTCTTTCATGAGCAAACTCTTGGTGAACAGAATTGGAAAATTTGCTGGTTTCCTTAAACTGACCATTGTTTTCTAAGTAATTATTTGAGATTTCTTTCCTAATCCCTCTTCAAGTTTCTTAGTTTTGTATTATGGTGTGGTGGTTCTCATCTTGGGAAGTTAGTAGACATTTTGTTGAGTATTCTTACACATATGCCATTGAAAAGAAAATACTGGGGAAATAAAATAATGTTAATTACAGAACATTTAAGCCACGCAACTTTAAAATTTCAATTGACCAACAACACAATCACTCTCCACATCGTAAGTATGTGGAGAAATTTTAGTCTATAATTACGTTAGAGAGAAAATAAGACTTCGTGATCTTCCTTGATTTTGAAAATCTTATTTTAGGAACAAGATGCAAGGGCAACAAGCAATTAAAAAGTAGCACATACTCAGGGAATAGCTGTATGTTGCTACATGAGGGCTGAAGAAACACATCAGAGCACATTCAAGCTTCATCTACAGAATCCTTTGGCAGAAGATACGCCTTAAAACTATTGGATTTTTTTGCTGCACAGTGTTTTTCCTGCCAGGAAGTAGCAGTTTAATTGGATTGGTTAAAAAAATAATGCTGTCCTTCTGCAGAGTTTTGCAGCAATTCTCTTTGTCTTCCAGAGACCAAATGAAATACTGCACCACTGAGAAGAGGCCTAAATTATATGATGACAGAAAACAACTGGGCATTTACCTTTGGTTCTATTTATTATTATCATACATTTCATAAAGCCTCAGCCAAGCAGAGGAGAAAATAGACTTGCTGGGCCATCTCAAGTAATCATCCAGTAACTAATCAGCCCACCCTTGCTATAACCTTAAAAAGAATTATTCCTCTTGTATAATTCTTTCCAATTTGAAATTTCATTTTAAAATTCTTCAAATAAATCAAATTTGAATGTTCTCACTGAAAAAAAAAATAACAAGTATGTGAGGTGATGGGTGAATTAAGGTTGATATGAGAATTCCACAATGTGTGTGTGTGTGTGTGTGTATCTATATATATGTAAACAAAACATCATATTGTATGCCATATAGCCAATAATTGTCAATTAAAAATAAAAATTTACACAAAGATTTGCTTTAAAGAATGATTCCTTACATTAAAGGCCCAAAAATTATTTCAAGTGCCTTTGAAGAAACAAAAGGAACAAAAAGAAGAATAAAAACAAAGTATTGTGTTTTTGTAGGTTGTTTAACACAAACCAGTTGAATTCAAATCCAATGAGTCAACAAATAATAGTTATGAATGTTAAATGTTAGTGTATATGTGTAAAAGAATCAGGGTGTGAGTTATGAGAATATGTAATTTGACAATCTTGTTAAATGTTAGCACTGACAGGTGTAGGCCACTTTGGTATTCTGCAAATATGGATCTTATTTGCAATTTAACAGAATAAAAAATGTTCACAGATATTTATCTGCTTGCTATATTTAATTTTTAATGTTTCAATATTTTAAAATAATGTAATGACACATTATCTTTAAATCAATTATCCAAATAAGGTATTTCAAACATTAAACAATTAACTTTTTAAAATCAGTACTGAAATTAACAATGTTCATTGTTTGATGAATATAATTACAGTCTTCTATGTATATAAATAGAAATGATATAATTAGCTATTTATAATCATAAAATATAGGGAATGATTTTAAATAGCAAAGACTATTATAAGAGAGTAATGTATTTAGAGAAGGGGAGATGTATTGCTCCAAAATTACAACTACTACTTTTCTTGTGATTTCAAAATAGTGCTCAGAAGAATTTGTCTACTTAAATAAAAAGGAGCAGTTTAGCATGAAGCACTAATGCTTTCCAATGCTACCTATCTATGCACTCTCCTGGCATTCCTAAACCATGATAGAAAATTCATTTAATGCTTGTTTACTCTGATAAAAATTCATAACTGAATTGAAAGCAGGGAATGATTATTGGAATGCCCCAAAGTATAGGGCACACTGGAATAAAAGTAGGCCTCCAAGCAACTATGATGCTGGCCAACCTTCCTATGTTAAGCTGCCTGGGATACTGTTAAAGCTGGATACAGCACACAGTTTGCCAACTGGAATAAATGTAGAAACATAAAAATGAACCTGTATGTATAAAACATAAAAATTTTATGTATAAAACAAAAGTTAAATTATTAATAACACATTTACTAATATGAATATGTAAAAGCACATTTGAAAAATTAAACATCAAATGTTAGACTTCACTGATCCTAATTCTCCCCTCCATGTTTGTTCATCAGTGACTAATAATACTATTCTTCTCCATGATTCATTTCCTGTCTATGCATACATTTAAGGATAAAAGAATGCCAGGTTAGTCCTTATATTTTTTCTGTGTATGTTTCTTAAGAACTGCTGTTTTACATCCTAGAGTTATCTGAGATTTGTAAAAATCCTGCAGTTTGGGGAATAACAATGCATGGAATTGACTTTCATGTTATTATTCTTTCCTGTTATTTTTCTTCATAATTCTCTAACCACTTTTAACATTTCCTAGCATGAACTCTTCTTCCAGTAACCCTTTAAACATCAATAATTCTCACTGCTTCATTTCTAAATTTACGTTCTTCTTATCCTGTGTTCATATTGCAAACTGATTACTGGATATCCCTGCCATTGACTCGAAAAGTTAAGCTTTTTTTTTTTTTTAACGTAGAAATATACTACCTATTTTTCTGCAGTCTTAATTATAAATGATAGAAACATCATTCTCAGTCATCCAAGCTAAAATAATTAGAAGTTTAAATTAAACAAAATACCTTTCCTTCCTAACGTCAAATTAGTTATGAATATTGGTCCATATACCCACTTTAAAATATATGGAATTATTCAACAATTTTTTCATTACCATTGCCTGTGTCATAGTTGATAATTTCATTATCTGCACTGAGATTTCTACAATGGCATATCAACAGATTTCCCTAATGCTAAATATTACCCTCCTTACTCCATTCTTCAGATTAGAGCCCAAGCAGACTTTCTGAAATGAAATTTGATTAAACCATTTCTCTGAAACTATTAATTGCTGTCCAGTTTCTTCTGGAAGAAGTCAAAATGTATTAAGACAGTAGTTAATATCCTATATGATTTGATTCAAACCTTTCTTCCATTATCATCACCCACTGATTTTCCCTTGTCTCTCTCTTTCTTTGTTACCAGTTTTACTATGTGCCCTATTCACATAAACTATATGTTTTGTTTTGCTTCTTTCCTGAGCATTCTTTAGAGACCAAAATATGGCCATGTCTGCTAATTTCTCTTCCGTGCATAGTACACAAAATTAAAAGTGCTTGTTTTCATATCTGCATACCTAAGTCCAAGAGTACCCTGAGAGTGGGAATGAGGCTTGTTTATGCCTGAATCCCTAGCTTTTATAGTAGTGCCTGGCATTGTGTAGGTTCTCAATAAATGTTCACTGAATCAATTAGGAAAGAAAAATACACCGCACTATTGAGTGATTTATACGCTTGAGAAAATATCCTTCAGTTAGACGGTTGTTATTGCTATTATTTGGAGATCTTGTAATACAGTGGTATCTGACTTACAGTTTTGCCTCAGTGTAATTGTTCCTCTTGACTACTCAGTATTTTCAAGACATCTCAATGTAATAGACATCTCTAGTGGCTTTAAGAATAGATGTGTGATCTTGAGAATTATAGTAGTGAAAGCAATCTTAAACGTTCTTAGAAGAAGCAAACGATTTTTATTTCATGAGAGTCAGCTAATATCTAGAGAAGAAACAAATTAATATTATCAACTAAAATACTTTTAGTTTCCTCATGTAAAAATAAGTAGTACTAAAGAACTAAATTTGAAGTGTACCGAGTGTATTGTAGCTTTTCACTTAATTTTCCCCAAACAGGTGAGGTAATAAATGCCTCAGTCTTTTGCTACTCTTGTAAATTTACTCATATTTTTCTTATATACTCTATTCTCTGACCCCTGATTCAGTTGGAGTTAACAGGCTTCAGCGTCTTTTATCATTGTTTTACAGGCTAGGCCTGTAACAAGAAAATATTTAGACTATAATTATAGATATTGAAGAAAATTAAAATGCTAAAGTAATTTGATTTATATTTTTGGTCTTTGAGTTGCTTAGATCAACAGCTTACCAAACTTTTGAGTGCTACCGACTTTTTAACAGACAGTACACACACATACACATACATAAAATTAATGAAGTTTCATAAAAGTATATTTAATATAAGAAAATGCTGATTAAGCATAAAATTGATTTCATAAGATGTTAATGGATTGAACCTTACAGCACATAAAACAAACATATAATCTGATTTGTGGTAGTAAATGCCCAATGTTTGTCTTCATTTTCCATATGAAAAGTGAGCAAAATTATGAAGCTCTACTGAAATATACATTCTCTTACTGACAGTTGTATATAACCAGAATGTTTTAGCCTAAGAACTAAGCTGCCTCTTAATGGCTTTGTCTAGAGGCAAGTCTCTCACTTGGCAGTAGGGTTCGATAAAGCCACTGGCTGTATGGACACATACCCTTTTCTCTTTGCAACGAATTTACCTTTCTGGCTCTAAAGAACCTTGACTATTTGTTTTGTTTTGTTAGCAGTAGCAACAGTCATAGCATTTTTGTTGGGTGGTCTTGGGAAGAAAATACATGCACACACATGTATGTGTATACAAATATATGTACATTTCCTGACAGCTCCATTAGTCACTTTTGTCTCAGTGATTGCCTGTGGGTTCCTTAATGTTAATAAATATTGCTAGGCAAAACACTTGGCTTCCAAAATTCATATCCAGCCCTCTTGATATATTTTGGGTTATGTCTGTAACAATAAGGCTCCAGTATATTTAAATCAGATTTTGAGGGTTGTTTTTTTGTTTTTGCAATA
Organism: Cacajao melanocephalus; assembly: GCA_963573385.1. Taxonomy (NCBI): domain Eukaryota; kingdom Metazoa; phylum Chordata; class Mammalia; order Primates; family Pitheciidae; genus Cacajao; species Cacajao melanocephalus. The sequence goes on along the minus strand of CAUYLG010033314.1, from coordinate 59,169 downwards.
AAGACTTTTAACCTTGCCAGCTATGGGCCGTATCAGGCTGAAAAACCTACACTGGGCTGGAAGCAGAGGGATGTAGTAGAGATCTATTTCTTTTATTCTAAGTTGAGTTTCTGAGACCTCTAGCCTTGGATCCCATAAGGTGCAGGAGTAGGGGTAGGGAGAAGCAAGAGGCAGCACAGGTCTTGCTTGTGAGAAACAGTCATGATCTGTCATTTGTGCTCATGTTGGTCTTCTTAGGGAGCATTTTATGGGCTCCTTGCAGATGTTCCCTCTGTTAACCTCTGCTGGAGCTGCTTTGTCTCAGAGAGCATCTTCTCTCTGACTGGCTACATATGATGTTGAATTTCATCCAACAGCTTTTTTCTATTAATGTCATTTCATCCCTGGAAGGACAATCTTTTGGATTATATATCTTTTAAAACCCCACATGTGATGGCTTCTTCTCTATGTGACCCACATTAAACTACAAGGAACTATGCACATTGTTCCGTCTTAAGTGCTCTGCCTTCCAATATATCCCACTCTACTTTCCACCAAACAGAGAGCAACAGCCACAGTCTTTCTCATTAAAATTTTATTAGTATGGGTTACAACAGAAATTAGTTCTTTCTAAGCTTTTTGGGACTTACTTATTATGTCTTCATTAGCCCTTAAAAACCCTCTAACTTTAATAGAGGTAAAGGCTAACAATTCCGTTCCTACCCTCTCAGAAGCTACATTGGAAAAATGCTGTAGCACTCCGATAGCATTCGCCAAAGGCATTTCTTCTTATTCTCTGCCCTCAATGGCTGAATTCCTAAACTTTACTTACGTTTTCTGAAAATGGTTAATTCATGTGATAGTTAACTTTATGTGTCAACTTGACTAGCCATAGAGTGTCCATATTAAATACTATTTCTGGGTGTGACTGCAGGAGTGTTTCAGCAATTAACATTTGAATTGGAGGACTCAGTAAAGCAGATGCCCCTTGCCAGTGTTGAGTGGGCATCATCCAATCTGTTGACAGTCTGAATAAAATAAAAGGCAGAGGAAGATGGCATTTGCTTCTTTTTTCTTCATGCCTGCCTGCTTGGGCTGGAACATCTCATTTCATCTTCTCAGGCCCTTGGACTGGGATTTACACCATTGACTCCTCTGGTTCTTAAGCCCTCAGACTTGGACTGAATTATACCACTGGCTTTCTGGGTCTCCAGTTTGCAGATACCTTATCCTGGTACTTGTCCGCCTTCATAATTGTGTGAGTTAAGTCTCCATTATATACCTCATTTTGTATACATACAAATGTCCGAGTTGGTTTTTGGAGATAAATAGATGATTGATAGATACATACAGACAAACAGACCTTATTAGTTTTGTTTTTCTGGAGAACCCTAATAGATTTAGTAAGTGTCATAAACTTACAGAAGGTCTCTAACATTTGTAATACTTTATCCCCTAATTCTGGAATTGGAAAGAGCTGACACCTACTGTCACTGCTCTGCTGCAAATGAGAAAGAAAAAAGAGACCCAATGTAACATTCTATTAGATTGGCTTAAGTCATTTGTTTACACTCCCCTTCACTTAAGAATATATTTGACCCAGCAAGGACAAGACGACAAGAGAACATGTGGAGCTGAAGATGGGACAGAGTGTTCATGTTAAAGTGAATTTGAAAAAGAAAGGTGAATTTGAAAAAAAAAAAACACACTAATTTGAAAAAGAAAAAAAAATGATGAAAAAGTGAGGACATTTTAATGTTTTCATATTTGGACAATGAAATGATCATATAATTTTATAATATTTTCCATGAAATGGGTAGAGAATATTCAATCTTTTTCTTAGTATAGGTTATCTAATTTTTCCTATTACTGACAGTGGCCATGCCTAAGGCTTATGTTACTGTTTATAGTATAGATTTGTGCCATAGAAACACAGAGATTCTTGGAATTCCTGTATTTATGGCATATTTACAATTGTATATGCTACATTATTTAGTATATGCTTTTGGGAAGTAACTTCTGTTTTGACTTGGTGTGAATGACAACTGAATTCTCCATGTGCAATCATACGTAAATGAAGTTGGGAGGAATTTTCCACAGACTAGTTTTCATCTCCATGTATTCCAATCCTTTTGTCTCCCCCACCACCCACACGTTTTCAGATGTGCACATCTTAGGACACACTCAAGTTGCAAAACCACCTACGATCTTGCCTGTTTCTATCACAATGCTAAGTGAGTTGACATAGTGAGAGGTGGTAGGTTTCCTAGTAGCCATTTCTACACTGAAACAGCTAGAAACAACTTACCTATATGTGGAAATGACTGTGAAGCACATCACTGTATCCCATGGAATCCAAACTATGGACTGTTTATCTCTAACTCACTGTCTCCTGCCTGGATATCAGGAAATGTCTATGGCCACTCCAATGGTACCTAGCATGAGGGAAAGTGTAGTGGGGAAAGTTGCATGGAACAAGTCAATGGCATTCATTCAATGTGGTAAATTATTTTATTTTTGCAAAGTTGGAGAAACATATGACTTTCAAAACATATAGGTTAGACCATTGCTAACAAGGGAAAGAGTCTGTACATGTGAGAACCCCTAACTTAAGCATCATTCATTTCATGAAAAACATAATGAAAATATCAAAGTAAGATTTTTATTTTATGTTCCCTTTTTTTTTTGAGACCAAGTTTCACTCCTGTTGCCCAGGCTGGAATGCAATGGCATGCACTACCACACCTGACTAATTTTTTTAAAATATATTTTTAGTAAAGATGGAGTTTCACCATGTTGGTCAAGCTGGTCTTGAACTCCTGACCTCAGGTGATCCACATGCCTCAGCCTCCCAAAGTGCTGGGATTACAGGCATGAGCCACTGCGCCCAGACTTTTAATTTGTTTGCTTATGATAGATAAGATTCACTAATGTCGGCTTATGAGCAGAGGAGGAAGAAGGTGCATGTGATCCTCAAGCACCCAGATTGGTGCCTTTGTAGGCAAAGCCGGATGTGTTGCGAAGAACACACAAACAGAGGTTACAAGTCTTTATCATTTTATTACTCATTATTAATTTGTTGCCAAAACTATTTGCCTATGCAAAATTTTACAACTTACATTTATTTTAGAGTAATAACTGAAATTGTATAATTATTGGTCACAGCTATTTATTTGTAGATAAAACATGTTGCAGTTACCTAGTCTCCTATTCAACAGGAACTTCTGTTTTGTAGCAAACCTTACACTCAAGGAATGTGTCTCACATTTTATATTCTAGGCCCTGTGAGGAAATAGAGGATATAGAAGAGGAAAGATAATCAATAAACTCTAGATTACAACTGAACCACTCTAGGGCAAAATAAAGGTATGGCTGTGTCATCTACAAAAGTCTTTTCTCTATCAGGCAAAGAGGCTTAACAGCTACTAGGAAAGCTAAGGTCTTAGGTGAAATAAAGCACAGCATATTACAAAGTTTATGCGGGATATTGAGAGCAATTTTGTTCTTCAGGAAACCTTGGATCTTGGTTAACAACATTTTAGATTTTGAGGTAAAAGCATGAACTCAGCAGAAGGCTTTCCAAGGATCTCATGAAGTAAACAAAATATATTGTGTGATGAGTAAAATGCTAGAGGGAATTCCTTCTTTTAATATTTATGACATAATTCTGTGGGGTCACTATAATCATTTCACACACATGAAGACCTTCCCATATGTATCAATTTGACAGTTTAAATATCTAGATAATTATTAATAAAATTAAATTTTAAGGCGTTCATGAAATACTATTTTTTTTTAATTTTAGGTTTAAATTATTTATTTTAGGTATATTTATTTTATATTTATTAAATTAACATAATGCTTGAGAACATAGGTTGTGAAATCATAGCATTCTTGGAACAAACCTTGGCTTCACTATTTATTCGTGGTAAAATTTTAGCAAAACACTTTAGCTCATATTTTAAATGATATTAATACTCTCATGAAGATTATAGACATAACATTAAGCAACTAAAGCTCTTGGCCCAGAATCTGAAAGTTTATCAGTAAGAACCTAGCTTACACAGGGTGAGAAGTAATGTTACAGCCTCAGAGAGATTTTCATACAAATAGGCTTAAAAAATTCTTTAAGCATTTGAATTTACTCAAAGGAAACTGTAATGTTGATACTATTTATATAATTCACAGCTACTTTGATATGTACTCTTTAGGAAAAATTATAATTTCAACAATAAATATCTGTAAATATTTGTGAGAAATTCAAATAATTTGAAAGAAATATGTGTTCCTGATGCATGCACTGAGTAACCATTATATTTGGTCTATTTTTAGAAATTTTTTAGCACAGATGCATAATATATGAACATGTGCACAGCTATATTTATCAAAAAAAAAAAAAACAGGATGTCATATATACGCCTTTGTACCATGTTTTGTTCTAGACAGTTTTCATATCAATATCCACAAATCTTTCTTTCTTAAAAGTAACTAGGAGATGTTTTTAATTATTGCCCTATTATGAATATCTGAGTTATCACTAATACTTGGTATTAGACAAAATGATGCATTGGATGGCATTTGTAGTTGAAATGTCACATTTTGTACTCTAAGAAGTTATTTGGTCCTGTGTGAACATTTTCACAGGTCAAACTGATCATAGATTTTATTTCCTTATCTGTGTCTACACTTCTATCATTTATTCAGCTATGTAACATCAATTCAGTCTCATATATCTATTTCTATGATCTGAAACAGTTTTTAAATACAAATAGCATTAGGACTTATGTTTCCCAAAGATTTTATAAAACTTATACCCAAACCATTTGGCCCTGGTTACTTAGGAAGGCAGGGAGAGAAGGTGACATAGTAAACTAAAAGAACAATTTCTATTTCCCACAATGCTCATTTTTAAATTTTGTTTTATTATAAATATATTATTATGTACTGACAAATATGTCTTATTCTATTTTTTGTATCCTAGTGAGAGGAAGAGCCAATTTCTTTTTTTGTAAATCTAGCAGTAGGCCAAATTTTTAACTAAGATAACTAAATAATATTAACATATACACTTGGGACAGTATCAGTTTTCACCAGTGATGCCTCTCTGTAAAACAGAAGACCTTTAATACACTTTATCTCGAGCTTCATTTCTCACTTTTGCATCCTTATCTACAATTTTATATCAGATTATTTTATAAGTTTACACTGTAGATTTATTTTATATTGACCTCAGTTTATTCAAAGCATTATATTTAAAAGCTCTAAATGTGGGAATCAGAGGCCATTTTTTTAAAATTATTTTTTGATTGACAAATATTTTATCAGATAAAAAAATTCCTTAATTTTTAGAGCTCTTTACAAAGGACATTCTCACTTGTGAATTTAATAATTTTGAAAAGAACTTCTTAAGATAGGCAGAGCAGGCATGTTTAGCCCAGATTCATTGAGGGACAAACCAAAGTTCAGTGACTCCAAGGAAATTGGATGAGTACCATGTGTTCAAGTAATTCCTAATCCAAGACTCTCTCTTGACTCTAGAATTAATCACAGTGAAAGTATGAATGTGGAGCTTTGTCTTTCATTTGTATTGTGTTTCTTGGGCATTCAAGACGGAATAAAGGAGTTCTGCAGTGCTTGCTGGAGTTTCTATTCATCTGGACTAACATGGATCATGGGGTTTGTGGGGGTTGCCTTGTGCACTAGAAACCACTCCAGTCTGTTATAATCACACTGAAGTTTCCTCTCCTGAGGACACCTAGTATCCCACCTGTTACTGAGGAGTTGAGACACAGGAAGGGAGAAAGCAAAGGACATCCATGAATTCAGAACAAGGCAGGCCAATAAACCTAAAGCCAACAGGAAATTTTGACTATGTTACAGAGCAGACTATGACTAACATTTAATATATGCTGAAAAAATGAAAATGGAGCATGTTCAGGTTTTACTTACTTCTAAGTACTTGCAGAAAAGAAAAAAAAATGAAACATATTTGGCTTATAAATTTTCTCACTTCTTAGATGTCTGAAAATATCTTTTCATCAAACTTCAAAAAAGGTTGGCCCATTTAAGACTAAGTACAACACTGCTTTTCCCAGTGCCTTGTTCCACTGTTTCTTATTTCCCAATTGTATTAGTCTGAGTTTTCCAGAGAACAGAACCAATAGAAAATACGTATATTTCCTACAGAGAGAGAGAGGTTTACTACAAGGATTTGGCTTACATGATTATGGATGCTGAGAAATCCCAAGTTCTACAGTAGGCAAACTGAAGACTCAGGAGAGACAATGGTACAATACCAGTCTATGTCCAAGTCAAAAGGCATGAAAAAAAAAAAACAGATCAAAGAACATCTGGTAGAGAAAACTAATCTCACTTACTTTTGTCCAATTTAGGCTTTCTGTGGATTGGATGAGGCCCACCCACACAGGGAAGGGCAAGCTGCTTTACAGAGTTGACTAGTTCAAATATGAATCTCATCCAGAAACACCCTTTCAGATACATATGGAATAAAGTTTAACAAAATATCTGAGTACTTTTTGGCCCAATCAAGTTGACACATGAAACTAACCATTATAAGTACACCCTCTGCCAACTTGGCACCTATCTATTACAGGTAGTTAGGCAGGCATGATCAGGGCAGGAGAGAGCTCTCCCTCACCCACCTGGAATGTCAGGTGGTAGTTTGACAATTACCATATTACCTCTCTAAAAGTGACAAATTGGCAGCCGGTGCCAAGGAGGGGCCATTTCATAATGCTCCACAGCTATTAACACTAAAGTACTCACTGAATGCACATACCAAGGAGAAGCAACTTCCCGTGCATGCACATTAAGAGACAAAATGGCAGAGTATGACCTTCCGGGGACACTCCACTGGAAAAGGAAAGAAAGCCTCAGATGGGCATGCATACAACTTTCTAAACACACTTCACATGCTTGCTTCCCAAGGGTAAGGAGGACACTGCACATGTGGGCAGCCAACCCTAAAGAAAGAATCATGGGAAATGGGGGTAAGATGCCTGAAGGGGACTATCCTATAAGAAGTCCCAGGATCAAAGTTAAATAGTGCCCTTGCTTTCTCAAGTAGCCCACTTGGCCCTCTTCCAAGAGTACTTTCTCCTTTCTTTCCTTTCCTTCATTTCCTTACTGTCCTAAAGCTTTTTAATAAACTTCCACTCCTACTCTGAAACTTGCCTTGGTCTGGTTTTCTGACTTATGACCCCTCAGTTTAATTCTTTGTTCTGAGGAGGAAAGAATTGAGGTTGCTGTAGACCCACACAGATTTGTCTCCTGTAACGTGGATGCCTCCCACTGGTAACACATCCATATCTCTTTAAATCACACTTAATCTTCAAATAAAGACAATAACAAAGTCATAGTTCTGCCTAAAAAAAAAATGGAACTATCTTGCATACAATAAAAAATGCGCTAACCCCTTCCACAGAAGAGGATCGAAATTCTTGAGTGTCCTTGACTCTTTTCCTTGATAAACCATAACCTAAAGATTATATGATGTGAAATTTAAAATATTTAAATACTATTATATAAAGTCAATAATTTGCATGCTACACAACAAAGGAATTAAAAAGGAAAAAGATATATGATATATAAATTCACACACACACAAACATATCCATAACAAGTAAGTAGGAAATTCTCATGACAATTACAGTGCTTATTTCTGTAACTGGCCTCACAATCATAGTTGGTATTTATAACCACCTTCTTCCACTACCCATTCCATACACCCTTTTCTTCAGCAAGCACCAAAACTGGTCATGATCCTTCTTTTATTTTCTTTCTTTTCTTTGAGATGGAATCTCACTCTGTCACCCAGGCTGGAGTACACTGGCACCACCTCAGCTTACTGCAACCTCCACTCACTGCAACCTCCACCTCCCAGGTTCAAGGGATTCATCTGCCTCAGTCTCCCGAGTAGCTTGGACTACAGGCACCCGCCACCACCATGCCTGGCTTTTATATATATATATATATATATATATATATATATATATATATATATATATATATATATATTTAGTAGAAACAGGGTGCCTATACCTTCATTTTTAAAGGGTCTGGGCCATTAGTATTTCTGCCTAGATTGCATTATTATAGATTTCCATTGACCGTAAGTCATAGAGCATGGCAATATTAAGAGAAACCGTAAGGGACATCCCGTATTCTAAATACACTCTTCCTTTGTACAGGAGTTTTGACTATACAGTAGCTGTTTAATTTCCCCTTGGTAGCCAGCATTAATCAAGACAACTAGTGCAGTAACTCTCTTCATTACTATATGTTTCAGAGCTATAAACAGTCTAAAGTTTTCAGGTGGCAGTCTTAACTTCTAATTCAATGGAATCACTGTTTTCAATCTTTGTGGAGGCATTTCTTCCTTTGAAACTCAGACCTCTAGGTCAGTGTAGCACAAGGTCATGAGAATACAAAGTAAAAATTTGCTAGTGGGGCACTAAGGGTAATGGTGAATGATGCCACTCCCATTTTAACCCTTGATTTCTGGACCAATGAATCCTGGCTACAGGAGAAATAGCACTGTATAGTGGATGCTAATTCAGAGCATATACAGCCAAATAGAAAATCGTGACACAGCCCTACAAGGTATTTACAAGTAGACAGCCCTGTAATTGAGTCTTCAAAAGCCCCTTCCACTGATTTCTCAAGCCAGCAGCTTCAGGATGATGGGAAACATCGTAAGAACAGTGAGTTCCACGATTATGAGCCCACTGCCAGACTTCCTTTGCTTTGAAGTAAGTTTCTGGATTAGAACCATTGATACGTAGAATACCATGATGGTGGATAAGGCATTCAATAACACAATAGATAGTAGATTTGGCCTGGCAGAAACACTGTTTTCTGGGAAGGCAAATCCATATCCAGAGTATGTGGCTATTTCAGTAAAAACAAAATACTGTTCCTTCCATGATCAAAGTGGTCAAATGGTAATCAACCTATCAATAAGTAGCTGGCTGATTACCCCAGGGAACGATGTCATATTGGGCATACTGGGAACTCAGCATTGGTTTCTGCTGCTGGCAGATTTGGCACCCAGCAGTGGCCATACCCACATGGGCTTTGGTGAGTTGAAGTCCATGTTGCTGAGTCCATGCATAACTTCTATCCCTGTGACTACTTTGTTCATGAGCCTATTAGGTGATGACAAGGGTGACTTAGGAAGTAGGTTCACTGGTAACCACAGGATGGGGGTCATCCTATCTACTTCATTATAATCCTCCTCTGCTGAGGGCACCTTTTGGTGAGAATGCATGTCAAACATCAATATGTTCAGGGTTTTACTGTCCACTAAGATAAATCTATTCACCTACTTCTTTCACAAATTTCCTTGGCATTTTCCCATTATGTTCCTTCCAACTCCCTAGTCATCCACCCAAACCATTGGCCAGAGTCCATGAATCAGTATGTAGTAAACAAGTGTTCACTGCTCCTTCCAAGCAGAGTGAACAATCAGATGCATTGCCCAAATTTCTGCCTTCTGGGAGAATTTCTCTGCACCACTGTTCTCTAGGGATGTCTCAGAAAGAGGTGATAGTGCTCATATAGACATAGTTTCACATATATATAGGCATCACTCAAAAGCAGTAGGCCCTGAATTTTTGTCATATTTTTATTTCTTACCTTCTGGCATACAAATGTCTTCCAGTAACTCTGGAGTAATTGCTATATATTGCTCACTATATCTAACAGCATAATATTATTAAAGTAATAGACAAAGGGGATAAGCTGTCTGCTTTTGAGTGGTGCCTACATAGATGCAAACCTATGTGTAAACCAGGCCTTAGTTTTCTCTTCTTCTGACAAAAACTCCATGAAACTAGAGTAGTGTAGCAGGACCGTGGAGCATGGGCACCTGGGTCAGTCTTTCACACAACTTACTTGTATCTTCAGTATATGCATGGGCCTTATCACATATCATTTCTATTTGATGATGAAGTGTTGTGCTGCTGTGCATGCCCAACTTTGTGGTTTGGATTAGATAATATCCAGTTATAACAGGAAGCTCAGATCATATAATGATATTAATTTGGTGCCCAGGGTTAAATTTTCAGTCTCTACTAAGACTCAGTAGCAGGCAAAACGCTGTTTCTTAGTATAGGAGTAGTTACATGAGGAGACTGGCAGACCTTTAGTCCAAAATCCTAAGAAACTACCTGTGATTCATCTATAGGGGCCTGGCAAAGTATTCAAGTAGTACCCTTATCAGCTGCTGCCACTTTGGGCACCACTGGATCTCATGAATCATATAGCTAAAGCTGCACAGTAGTTTGCGCAGCATTCTAGACCTGTTGCAAAGCCTTCTTTTGTTCTGGGCCCCAGTCAAAATTAGCACCTTTTTAGGTTACTTAGTAAATGAACCAGATGAGGAATGTGTTGCATGTGAAATCCAGAGGCCCACTAGGTTTTGTGCCTGTTTTCAGATGTAGAATGAGCAAGACACAACAACTTACTCTTCACCTTAAAAGGGTATCTTGACATGGCTCCACACCACACTGAAACTCTGGAAATTTCACTGAGGTAGAAGGCACTGAATTTTTTGATGTTTATTTCCCACCTTCTGACATACAAATGGTCTTCCAGTAACTCTGTAATAATTTCTATGTATGGCTTACTAGACCTAACAGCATAATGTTATTAAGGTATAGACAAATGTGATCATCTCATGGAAGGTAAAGAAAATCAAGATCCATGTGAACTCAATTATGACACAAGGGTAATGTGCTGACATATCCTTGATGTAGGATGGTGACGGAGTGTTGCCAGATTAAAGCAAACTACTTCTGGTGGTCTTTATAAACAGGTACTGAAATAAAAAGATTTTTCAGAGCAAGAGCTGCACATCAGGTACAAGGGGATGTGTTAATTTGCTCAAGCAAAGAAACCACATCTGGCACAGCAACTGCATTTAAGACACATCTGGTTAAGCTTACAATAATCTCATCATTCTCCAAATTGGCATCCCAGGGATAAAGCCTACTTGATCATCCTAGATAAGCTTTTTGATGTGCTGCTGGATTTGATTTGCCAGTATTTTATTGAGGATTTTTGCACTGATGTTCATCAAGGAGAATGGCCTGAATTTTTTTTGTTGCATCTATGCCAGGTTTTGGAATTAGGATGATGCTAGTCTCATAAAATGAGTTAGGGAGGAGTCCCTCCTCATCAATTATTTGGAATAATTTTAGTAGGAATAATATCAGCTGTTCTTTGTACAGCAGGTAGAATTCAACCATGAATCTGTCTGGTTCTGGGCTTTTTTGGTTCAATGACTGTTTATTACTGCCTCAATTTCAGAACTCCTTAGTGGTCTGTTCAGGGATCCAACTGCTTCTTGGTTCCATCTTGGAACACTATATGTGTCTAGGAATTTATCCATTTCTTCTAGATTTTCTAGTTTACATGCATACAGATGTTTATTATATTCTCTAATGATTGCTTATATTTCTGTTGGGTTGGTGGTAATATCCCCTTGTTGATTCTGATTGGATTTATTTGAATCTTCTCTCTTTTCTTCTCTATTAGTCTAGTTAGCAGTCTTTCTTATTAATATTTTCAAAGAACCAGCGCCTGGATTCATTGATCTTTTGTATGTTTGTGTGTGTGTCTCAAGCTCCTTTAGTTTAGCTGTAATATTGGTTATTTCTTGTCTTCTGCTAGTTTTGGGATTTGTTTGGTTTTGGTTCTCTAGTTCTTCTAGTTGTGATATTAGGTTAACTTGAGATCTTTCTAACTTTTTGATGTGAACATTTTGTGCTATAAATTTCCCTCTTAACATTGCCTTAGCTGTGTACCAGAGATTCCGGTATGTTGTCTTTGTTCTCATTAGTTTCAAAGAACTCCTTAATTTCTGCCTTAATTTCACGATTTCCCCAAAGTTCATTTAGGAGCAGGTTATTCAGTTTCCATGTAATTTTCTGGTTTTGAGTGACTTTCTTAGTCTTGATTTCTAATTTGATTGCTCTGTGGTCGAAGAGACTGCCTGTTATGATTTAATAATATAGTCCTGTAGCTTAATGAACTCCATTCTTATTCATAGTGTGAATTATATTTCTGTCATATCAGACAAGCTGAGGCTAAGAATTCAATGACAGCCTGGTTCCAATTCTTTTTTGGAGAGCTGATGTGGTTCTTTGGAGAAAAGAAGACACTCTGGCTTTTTGAGTTTTCAGTGTTCGTGTGCTGATTCTTTCTCATCTTTGTGGGCTTATCTGCTTTCAATCTTTGAGGTTGCTGAACTTTGCATCTTTTTTCCTTTTATCTTATCTGGGCTACTGGTACAGTAGCAGCTGTGCACCTATTTTACCCACACCCAACCACCTCCTGATCCATCCAGCTTCTTGTGACTGCTAAGATTCAAACAAAGAGATGCATGCATACCTTGCTTTAAATTGTGCTTTGCTTTGGTGTACTTTGCATATACTACATGTTTTAAAAATTGCAATTTTGTGACAACCCTGTATTAAGTCTATTAGCGCCATTTTTCCAACATCGTGTGCTCACTGAAGTGTGCTCACATGAATGTTTCTGTGTGACATTTTGGTAATTCTCACAATATTCTGATTATTTTTTTGTCATTTTATCTGTTATGGTGGTCTGCAGTCAGTGATCTTTGATGTTACTATTGTATTTCTTTTGGAACATCATGTGCTGCATCCATATCAGACAGCAAACTTACTTGATACATGTTACACTGTGACTGCTCCACCACCCAGCCATTCCCCCATCCCTTTCCTAATCATTGGGTCTCCATGCACTGAGACACAATATTATTGAAATTGAGTCAATGATGATCTACAATGGCCTTTAAGTATTCAAGTGAAAGGGTCACATGTCTCTCACTTTAAATGAGAAAGTAGAAATTATTAAGCTTAATGAGGAAAACATGCCAAAAGCCAAGATATGCCAAAAGCTAGACCTCTTGCACCATGGTTAGCCAAACTGTGAATGCAAAGAAAAAGTGCTGGAAGGAAATTAAAACTGCTACTTCAGTGAACACGCAAATGATAAGAAAGCAAATTGCCTATTGCTATTTTGGAAAAGTATTACTGGTCTGTATAGAAGATCAAACCAGCCACAAAATTTCTTTAAGCCAAAGCACACACAAAAGAAAGGCCCTAGCTCTCTTTAAATTTATGAAGCCTGAGAGAGGTGAAGACACTATAAAAATATGTTTGAAATAAGTTAATTCATGAGGTTTAAGGAAATAAGCCATCTCTGTAACATAAAAGTGCAGGATGAAGCAGCAAGTGCTGATGGAGAAACTGTATCAAGTTATCCACAGGATCAAGCTAAGATCATTGATTAAAGTGACTACACAAAACAATAGCTATTTAATGTAGATGAAACATGCCTTATACTGGAAGATACACTGGAAGAAGATGTCCTCTAGGACTTTTGTGGCTAGAGAGGAAATGTCAGTGTCTGTCTTCACATTCTCTTTTTTTGTTCTTTTTTAAATGGAGTCTCCCTTTGTCACTCAGGGTGGAGTGCAGCGGCACGATCTTGGCTCACTGCAACCTCCACCTCCTTGGTTCAAGTGATTCTCCTGCCTCAGCCCCCAGAGTAGCTGGGACTACAGGCACGCACCATTAAGCCTGGCTAATTTTTGTATTTTTAACAGAGATGGGGTTTCACCATGTTGGCCAGGTGGTCTCAATCTCTCGACCTTGTAATCCGCCAGCCTCAGCCTCCCAAAATGCTGGGATTACAGGTGTGAGCCACCGCACCTGGCCTGTCTTCAAATTTTCAAAGGATATGAAGACTCTCCTGTTAGGGGTAATGCAGTTGGTGACTTTAAGTGCAAACCAATGTTCATTTTCCATTCTGAAAATTTTGGGGTCCTTAAGAATTAAGCTAAATCCATTCTGCCTGTGCTCTGTAAATGAAAAAACAAAGCCTGAATGATAGCACATATGTTTGCAGCATGTTTACTAAATATTTTAAGCCACTTTTAGACCTATTGCTCAGCAAAAAAAAAAACAAAAAAAAAAAACAAGAAAAACATATTCCTTTCATAATATTACTGCTCATTGGCAATGCACTTGGTCACCCAGAAGCTCTGATGGAGAATATGATTAATGATATTTTCATGGCTGCTAACACAACATCCATTTTGCAGCCCTTGAATCAAAAAGTAATTTTGAATTTCAAGTCTTGTTATTAAATAAATACATTTTATAAGGTTATATATGCAATAGATATTCATCTGATGGAGCTGGGCAAAGTCAATTAAAAACCTTCTGGAAAGGATTTACCATATTAGATCCCATTGAGAACATTCATGATTCATAGGAGTGGGTCAAAATAGCACATTAATAAGAGTTTGGAAGAGGTTGATTCCAACCCTCAGAGATGACTACGAGGTGTTCAAAAGTATCTGGACATAACTTCAGTGGAGGAAGTAACTGCAGAGGTGGTGGAAGTACCAAGAAAATTGGAATTAAAAGTGGAGCCTAAAAACGAGATTGAATTGCTGCAATCTCATGATAAATATTTAATGGCTGAGGAGTTGCTTCTTATAAGCAAATAAAGAAAGTCGTTTCTTGAGATGAAATCTACTCCTGGGAAAGATACTATAAACATGGTTGAAACTACACCAAAGATTTAGATTATTATATAAACATAGTTGATAAAGCAGCAACAGATTATGAGAGAACTAACTCCAATTTTGAAAGAAGTTCTAGACTGGGTAAAATGCTATCTAACAGCATTGCATACTACTGAGAAGTCCTCCATGAAAGGAAGAGTCAACTGATGTGGTAGATTTCATGGTTCTTTTTTCAAGAAATTGCTACAGACACCCCAATCTTCAGGAATCACCACCTTGAACATTTAGCAACCATCAACATCACAGCAAAACCATCCACTTGCAAAAGGTTGTAACTTGCTGATATGACTTACTGATGGCTCAGATGAGTGTTAACAATTTTTTTAGCAATAAAGTATTTTAACTGAGGTGTATACATTTTTAGACATAATAGTATTGTAGACAGAGGTAATCGACTACAGAAGAGTATAAACGTAACTTACATTCACTGGGAAAACAAAAAACGTGTGTACCTCACTTTATTGTTATATGTGCTTTATTGTGGTGGTCTGGAACTAAACCCACACTGTCTCCAAGTTACACCTATATTCTGATTGTTGCTCTGACTCTGCTGACTTTTATGATAACCATGCCCACCTTGCCTTTAGTGACTGACTGACACCACTTGACTAGTGCTGCCCCAGAATCCAATTATGCCCATTACATTTAGCTTACCCAATTGATGGACTGCAGTCTTCACTGTAAGGTCTGGCCTATAGATATGAGAAAGCATAGCACTCTTCAAGCATTCTAAAACCCCACTTAAAAATGTATTTCTCACACTAGGGTTGAAAGGCAGTTGTTCCCAGTGTGGATAAAGGTCTTAAATGACAAATCCATTCTAACATGCCAATCTCTCTAAGCTTTTAAATCAATTATCTACATTAAACCAAGACAGATCTGGCATTTCTAATTTGCTCACCACCTTTGTTTTACATTTCGGCCAACCACGTAAAGTGTTAGAAACCTTTTTGACTTCCTGAACAGCAATATTAAATGCAGATTCTCTGCTTAATGAGCTAATATCAATAAATGTCCCCTGATTCAACTTTATGTTCCTTCCAGTATCATCCTACACCTTCGATATCCATTCCCACACATATTCCCAAGACTTCTGTCTTTATAAATCAGAAAACTTAAGTTTGCGATGATTTGGAGTATAGCACACCTCCTAATGGCTCAGACTTCATGCCTCACCTTTAGGGGCCTGCTGGGACTTAACGACTAGTTTTGAGTCTAGAAGTAAACATGGGTAGTGGGATGGGGCCTGAGGAGAATCAGCATTGTTTGCATGACAATTACCTTGGAGGAGGTCATTACAGTTTCCTCAGGTAATCTGTGGTTAGTCCTTTGAAAACAGGGTAAGGAGGCTACTTCTACTGATGATGAAGGGACCACTCCCACTAGGGAAAGAGAGGCCACTTCCATTAGGAGAGTAGAGGCCTCTTATACTGGCAAAGAAGGCGACAAAAAAATTAGGGTTTGATGTCCACAGCTTCATCAAGGTCTTGCCATATGTCCCCATTTTCAACCTACAGGATCTCATTCTTTCTAAACTAATATTCTTATTTTAATACAGACACCCCGCAAGGATGGGAGTACTAATGGCTTTGTGATTCAGCCAGGTACAGAATGAGATTCTACATTTGATTTTCAACAGTCTCAGTCTTAAAACTGCAAGAGATTTGAGTCTTTTTTATCTACAGTGTGCATAGAAACTTTCAAGTCATGTATGCAATATTTGCGCTTGGAATTCAAATCCTGAGCTCATCCTTTTCCGTCACCACTTTTTTCAAGAACGTTAGAAGCAACCAAATAACTTCAGTGTATTTGTTAGTTTTCTAGCAATATTTACAACTATTAAATACACAGTCACCAAATTTCTTGTTCTTTTAAGTGGATAATTCGGAGTATCCAGTAGAAATATTTTGCATGTCTCTATGGCCACATCATGCCATGGACTAGCAGCGCTCTCTTTCCTACTAGAATTAAAGTCATTGGCCTCTTAAAATTTAATCAGATTTATAGCAAATTATAAAGCAATTCAGAAAACTCATTCTTACAATTCTGTATTTCTAAAACCTCTCTAAGTATCAAATCTGTATTAGCCTGTATTCTTCAGAGAAACAGAATCAATAAAATACATACATATAAAGATAATTATTATAAGAAATTTTCTCATGTTGTTATGGAGGCAAAGCCCCAGGATGTGTAGTGGGCAAGGTGGAGACCTAGAAGAGCCAAAGGTGTAATTCCAGTCCAAGTCCAAAGACCTGAGAACCAGGAGAACTGATGCTGTACATCCTGGTCTGAGTTCAACTGAAGGTAGGTGAAGACTAGTGTCTCAGCTCAAAGAGATTTAGCCAGAGAAAGACAATTCTTTCTTATTCTGCCTTGTGTTCTGTTCAGGTGTTCAGTGAACTGAATGAGGATCATTCACATTGGGAAAGGCAGACCACTTCACTTAGTCAACTGACTCAAAGTTTCATCCAGAGACACCCTCAGAGACACACCCAGAATACACGTGTTGTAGAAAAACAGCTTAATATGAGTTTGATTTTTATTCAACTGATTTTCATTCCTATTTATCATTTTTAAAATCATATTACCAGATCACAGTCAAGTGTGCGTCTGTTTCAGTTTTCCTATAAGGTAGGAGATTTATTGATTCTTGAATTCCTGCTTCAACTCAGGAAAATGTTCTTCATTGGTGTTTTCCTCTCCTCTCTCCTCCAGTCTCTTATTTTGGAGCTCCTATTAGAGCTAGGATGTAGAATTAGGGTACCCTAGAATCTATATCCACATCTTTCAACCTTATGGTAGTTACTATTTTCCTATTTCTTTTATTTAAGACTCTGGGAATTCCTTCCAGCTGATTAATCTATTTTCATACCCATTGCATCATTCATCTTTTCTTATGTATTATGTTTATTTTTATTTTCATTTCCTCTTAGTCATTTGCTTCTTTTTTAAACTATGTCTGTTTAGTTTGCCTAAGTCACTGTTGTAAATATACCATTTATATTTCTGTTAAGGCCTTCTGCTGTTTCAGTTCTTGGGAATTTTTGGTCTACTGGTTTTTTTATATGTGCAGTGATTTTGGGGGTTGCCTGTTTGAATTTCATGAACTAAAGCATTAAATCATAAAATATTTGCAACTGAAGTGTTTCCTAAGCACTATTTTCTGATAATAAACAAGCATGTTGCCTTGTTTTTTAATACAAGGAAGTCATTATGCTGACTTAACTGAAATGGTAAACTAGGAATTAGGGAATGGGTAGTGTGAAAGGCTAATTTGCCTTTAGATAAATGGAAAGCATGTTTTCTAAGGATGCAGGTTTCCTGTGCTTTGAAGTAACTAAAGGAAAAGCTAGGTGCTGTTTGGCTTTTTTGCCTAACACTAATATCCATTCTGTGAATTTCTGTGGTAAATCTTTACTGTATTTTAAAAGTTATTATTTTAGTTTGAAGATAAGTACCAGACTTAACAGCTATAATACTAAGATAATGGTACAATTTTTCCATAGTTGTAAATTAATTGTGAGGACTGTTCCTTTGTAGGAAACAGTTTCTAGTTTGTGATTTGTCCAAAATTTTGGTGGAAAAACTCACTTTGGAGGAGTACTGTGCTTTGTTTTTCTTGTGTTATTGTTCTAAACCATACTGCTTTTCTCCATCACTCTGATTTTATATGATTCATATTTCCACCAACCTGGCAAAGATGTGGTTTTTCTCAGTGCCCTTTACCTGATATACTTGTTTTACCCTTTTAATACATATCTTTTCCAAACATATTCACTCAACTAGTTGAAATGCAAGACCAGAGTTTTCAGGTCTCTCCAATTGCTTTAAGTTATTTCATAGTATGAATCTGAGACATTTTATTATTCATATTAACTTTGTTTTGCTAGAAGTGATATTAACATGTTAAAGATTCCTTCAAAGTATTCCTCATATAGGTTTTGTACAATTTTTGTTAACAATATTCTGAGATCCTGGGGTGTTTAAGTATAAAAACTAACATCTATAAGTAATAATGTTATATCATCTTTTCTGATTTCTATAATGCTAATTTCTTTTACTAAGTGCAACGGCTAACACAGTTTGTGTTTTATAAGTATAATGCTTAATTTTGAAATACTTGAGGATTTTTTCATTACATTTCCATTGCTTTATTTCATTGTGTCAGGAAACACACTTTATATAATACTTTCATTTTTGTTTATTTGTATTATTTAGTATATGACCAAGAATATGATCTTAATGAATTTTTCATATGTACTTGTAAATAATGTGTGTTCTATGTATGTTAAATGGAGTAATTCTGTATAGTTAGATAATAAGAAATGTATGTAGTTGTATCATTTCTCTTTTTCCTTATCTATGAAATAATCATGTTTTCTTTTTCTCCTTAGCTAATAATGTGGCTAATTATATGTTTATTTACTATATTAAGTTTGTCCTGGATTTCTGGGATGAATCCTAACTAGGTAGCTAGCTAACTAGCTTTTTTTTACACAATCCGGTGTAAATTTCTTTGATGCTCATTTGAAAATAAGCCAATTATTTATTTACCTGCTGATATGGTTTGGTTGTGTCCCCACCCAAATCTCATCTTAAATTGTAGCTAGCTCTCATAATTCCCATGTGTTGTGGGAGGGACCCAGTGGGTGGTAAATGAATCATGGGGATGGGTTTTAACCTTTCTGTTCTCATGAGAGTAAGTCTCACAAGATCTTATGGTTTTATAAAGGGCAATTTCACCGCACATGTTCTCTTGCCTGCTGCCATGTAAGATGTGACTTTGCTCTTCATTTGCCTTCCACTGTGATTTGAGGTCTTCCCAGTCATGTGGAATTGTGAGTCAATTAAACCTCTTTCCTTTATAAACTACCTAGTCTTCCATATATCTTTGTTAGCAGCATGAAAACAGACTAATACAGTAAATTGGTACCAGTAGAGTGGGGTGCTATTTAAAGATAACTGAAAACATGGAAGTGATGTTGGAACTGGGTAACAGGTAGAGTTTGGAACAGTTTGGAGGCTCAGAAGAAGATAAGAAAATGTGAGAAAGTTAGGAATTTCCTCGAGACTCATTGGATGGCTTTAATCAAAATACTGATAGTAATATGAACAATAAGGTCTCAGACAGAGATGGAAAACTTCTTGAGAACTGCAGTAAATGTCACTCTTGCTATGCAAAGAAACTGGCAACATTTTGTACCTGCCACAGAGGTCTGTGGAACTTTGAACTTGAGAGAGCTGATTTAGGATATGAGATGGAAGAAATTTCTAAGCTGCAAAGCATTCAAGATGAAGCAGAGCATACAACTTTGGAAAATTTGTAGCCTGTTGATACAGTATAAAAGAAAAACCCATTTTCTGAGGCGATATTAAAGCTAGCAGCAAACGTTTGTGTAAATAATAAGGATGAGAATGTTAATCACCAAGACAATGGAGAAAATGTCTCCAGGGCACATCAGAGACCTTCACAACAGCCCTTCCCATCACAGGCCTGGAGGCCTAGAAGGGAAAAATGACTTCTTGGACCATGCTTAGGGACCCCCTGCTCTGTACAGCCTTGGGACATAATGCCCTCTGTCCCAGCTGCTTCAGCTCCAGTTGCTAAAAGAGGCCAAGATACAGCTAGAGTGTGGCTTCAGAGGGTGCAAGCCCCAAACCTTGGCAGCTTCTATGTTGTGTTGAGCCTGAGAATACAGAAGTCATGAATTGAGGTTTGGGAACCTCCACCTAGATTTCAGAGGATATATAGAAATGCCTGGATGTCCAGGCAAAAGTTTGCTGCAGGAGCAGGGCCCTCATCGAGAACATCTGCTAGGGTATTGCAGAAGGAAAATGTGGAGTGAGACTCTCCCCACAGAGTCCCTACCAGGGAACTGCCTACTGAAGCTGTAAGAAGAGAGCCACCATCCTCCAGACACCAGAATGGTAGCTCCATCAGCAGCCTGCACTGTGCACCTGGAAAAGCCACAGACATTCAACACCAGCTCGTGAAAGCAGCCAGGAGGAGGGTTGTGTGCTGCAAAGCCACAAGGGTGGAGCTGCCCAAGGCCGTGGAAGCCCACCTCTTCCATTAGTGTGCCTTGCATGTGAGACATGAAATCAAAGGAGATCATTTCAGAGCTTTAAAACGGGATGGCCCTGTTGGATTTCGGACTTGCATGGGGCCTGTAGCCCCTTTGTTTTGACCAATTTAACCCATTTAGAATAGGTATATTTACCCAATGCCTGTATCCCTGTTGTGTCTAGGAAATAACTAACTTGCTTTTGATTTTACAGGCTCATAGGCAGGAGGGACTTGCCTTGTCTCAGGTGAGGCTGGACTGTGGACTTTTGAGTTAATACTGAAATGAGTTAAGACTTTGAGGGACGGTTGGGAAGGAATTATTGGTTTTGAAATATGAGAACATGAGATCTGGGAGGGACCAGGTTACAATAATAATTTGGCTGTGTCCCCACCCAAATCTTATATTGAATTATAGCTCCCATAATTCCCACGTGTTGTGGGAGGGACCCAGTGGGAGGTAATTAAATCATGGGGGCAGGTCTTTCTGGTGCTGCTCTTGTGATAGTAAGTCTCACAAGATCTGATGGTTTTATAAAAGGGGAGTTCACCTGCATAGTCTCTCTCCTGCATGCCGCCATGTAAGACATGACTTTGCTCATTTGCCTTCTGCCATGACTGTGAGACCTTCTCAACCATGTGGAACTGTGAGTCAATTAAATCTCTTTCCTTCAAAAATTACCCATTCTTGGGTATATCTTTATCAGCAGCATGAGAATAGACTAATACACCTGCCTTCTAATTTAAAAATGTACCCAGTAGCATTCATAGCTCAGATAAATGCATTTTTCATTTGTTTTGATGACAGCGTACATTAATTCTGAATTTAATTTTTGGCAATTTATGAATAGATATATGTATAAATAATTTTTAATTCACTTTAGGTTCAGAAAAAAATTGGTTTCAGTTCCTGTTTAGTTTTGTGAAAAATTCTATTACTTTTATTTATTTGCAACTTTTAAGAGTTCTATTAAATTCATTTTGGGTTGGGTTTTAGATGTATCTCATTTTCTAATCTTGTTTTTGTGGGTGTGGGGAGTGTATATGTTTTGTGGGCTAAGCACATAAAACCATAATGTATCCAGATAAACCATAATTTTTATGTAATGCCATGATTTTAGAGACGTCACATTGAGTAAACAAACATATTTGTTGTCATCTAGCTGCTGCTACTGCTACAGTATGAAAAGTATGAATAAAATTACACTGGAATGATTGCTTTCAGGCAGCTAGGTCTATCTTGCCACTTTTCATTAAGTTGACTATAGTTGAGAAGGTGCTGTTAAAATCTAGTTAATTCTACTGAATGTCAAATTTTTTAGATTAAGGAGTTAGACATGTAACCTGAGCAGAAATGACAAGTATAGCTGTCATATTATACAATAAATTATCTTGACACACTCTACATATTATTTCACGTTGTAAATTGCACATTGTGGTGTATAAAGAGCATAGATTTCAGAGACATACCTATTTTCAAACACTGCTCCACTACGCAGAATATTATCTGCATCATAAAAGTATTGTAGAATACATTGTGGTGAAAATATGTTATTGTGAAATAATGCAATCACCTGTGCTCTCCATGAATGTTCTTCATTTTCTATTGACGTACTAGACTAGGTTTTTTTCTATTGACGTACTAGACTAGGTTGCTTATTAAGAAGGCAAACTTACTTTCTATTATTTCATTCAACTAAATATCAGTTTAAAAAATTAAGACATGTTTTTGGGACGTTATCAAAAAACAGTCCTCCTGTTTGACAACATTTATGGATTTCCCATCAAAATAATCCATAATTGTTAATCACTTTTTGCTAATTTATTAATTTCACTATTCTTGGTGCTATTATGATATACACTTTCTTATTTGATATTTTCTTGGACGTATGTATTACTATGAGCAGCATATTTTGTATTGTTCCATTCATCACTTTAAATATAATTTTATAAACAAATAGATTGGGAACTATATGCTAATTTATAATCATTTTGATAAAAATGAATTTTGTATCAAAATAACAATACAACATCAGTGAATTCCTTAGTAATTTACTGTCATTAAAGCCTGCACCCTAGGGATATATAATCAAAGATAATATGATTTTTCAAATGTAAGCACTGACCTAGATAATTCAGGAAACAGTGACATGTTTTCTCAGCATCTTGGATACGCTTATAATGGTTTCTCTATTTTGGTTGATCTTTTATGTTTATAGTTGTATATTTGAAATGATGAAGTCGAGCTATAAAAATAAGCAATGTGTGGCATTATAAATCTATACTGGCTTATGTTTTTTCCTTCCAACAGAGTTAAACTTCATTTTTTATAAAACTCTTGCAATCCAGCCATCTTTATCATTCACCTATTTCACAAACAAAATTGACTCATAAAATGACAGAACAGTTTACTTCATAGGGAGCAGATGTGGGCATACATTACATGGCATTCCATCTGTAATGATCATATATCTCTATAGGTTGTAAAAATCACTGGTTCTAAAGAAATATTTACCGGTTGAATATTCTTCACCGAGAACACAGGCTTAACTACCTGCGATCATTCTCTTTAACAAAATCCTTAAGGATCCCTTTAAGGCATGTGATTCAGTGTGAGGAGCAGCACTGGGTGTTTCTTGCTTGATGTCCAGTAGTTTACTCGACACAATGGAACTGATGTTATATTTTAATATGTAAAATAAATATTACAGAATACATTTATGTGTAGATATTTAATAAAATCTGTTAGATGGACATTTCAAAATAATCTTTGTCAAACGAAAAACAAAGTGGAATAAAAATTGGAATAAGGACAAAATATTATAAAGATAGCAACTGTAATGTCAAACCTAGACCAAAAAGGAAAAAAAAATGTGTTTACTGAAGCCTGCAAAAACTTCATCTCATGAGTAATTTTGTGGATTGCTTAGTAATATAAGCTATTATCTTCAAAAAGAGCAGTACTAAAATGTGATCAAATGAACAGTATAAAAAAAATTTAAAAGCTGATAATTGTTTTATTCAAACTAGTCTCCGTAGTTGCTGAGAAAAATTCTAGTGTTAAAAAAATTTGACGGATTCATAAAGGAATAAAATCACAGAGTGAAAAGTCAAATTGTCTGTGATAAGTGGGCTATAAAATTCTCACCTCTTTAGTAGGATGCCGTTTCTCTTTATACATACAAATAGGTGTATTATTTATCTATTGCTATGTAAAAATTACCTCAAAACTTAGCGTCTTAAAACATCACACATTTCTTATCCCACAGTTTCTGTGTGTCCAACATCTATAAATTACTGATGTATCTACTTCATACATCTGGATCTACTTCATGGACTCTCATGAGGCTGAAACCAGAGTTGGCCAGGGCTGAGGTCAAAGGTTTCACTGAGAAAGGATCTAAGTCCCAATTTTCGTGGTAGGTAGGAAGATTTAGTTCTTCAGGGACCATTTGGCTAAGTGTCTCAGTTCCTTACTGCCTGTTGGTCGAAGGAATTACCTTAGAGGCTGCCTGCCATAATAACAAAAGTCACACTAAATGAAACTAGGGGCTGTCGGTATTTTATAACTATGTACTTTAATTTTATATTTATTCCTGCTGCCATCCACTTGCCCAAGTCTCTGCTGATTGTTAATTTACTAGAATTTGGGGGATACTTGAAGACAAAACTCAAATTAGTCAATGATTAACTCCAAGAGAATGCTTAGGGAGAAAGTGAATATTACTTACATAATAGCATTTTGCCTAAGAGAAGGATTATGGCTTGGACACATCTTGCTATTTGATTCAGTAACTTATAGTAATGCTTGTGGTTAACATTATGCACCTAATTGAATGGCCTAAGGTTTGGATATTGCATGTGTATTTGATTTTTCTATTTATTTTTTCACAAATACATCAGAAATGAATGAAACTGAATAGAATCAAATATAATGCTATATTATAGTCTTCTTTCATTTCATTTTTTCTAAAGTCATAAAAGCATACAATGGTACTTTTAAATACAATCATCCAAATTCTAAATATGCAAACCAAAACACCTTATTAAGCTTCCAAGAGAAATTAGGGCTCCTGAAATTTGTATCAACAGTTAGTAAGTGTCTCAAGAGTAAAATGGACATAAATTGTCTTCTAATCTAAGATCATCCCAGGTGCCCAAGAAGGGGGCATCAAGGCTGCTGAACAGATTGTGCCTTCACACATGCTCCCTTTCAAGTTTTTTTTTTTTTACATTTTTAGAAAAAAAATTAAAATAATAAGATCTGATGAAAGAGCTAACCTCCTGATTTAAGTTCATACTATGATTAAATATTTGTATTTAAAAATTGCTGGAGAACAGTTACAGATATTTAAAAGAAGAAAGACAAAGAATAGAATGAAGAATAGAATTGAATGAATGAATGAAAAAAGAGAAAAAGAAAAGAAAGAGGAAGGAAGGAAGGATGGAAGGGAGGGAGGGAAGTTATGCTATAAATATAGAAATAGATACAGATGATATAGATTTAAGAGAGAGAAAATATGATGGGATGATATGAGGGAAAGTAGCAAAAAGATTCCATCTGAATTCAAGTGCATCAGATAGGGGAACGTCTGACAGGCTCTCTCTCTTCATCTCTGCCAAATGTTCTTCTAGGTGTTGGATACTACAATCGTGAGCAAGAAAAATACAGTTCCTGTTGTCTCAGATCTCCCTTACCACTTTATATAGTATTGCATATGAATAATATAATTTCTATAAATGCTAAATGTTCTAAGGATCGTTAAACAGGGTGTTGGGATAGAACAAAAGAGTCTAGGGTGGGGAGGCACAGTGCTGTGGCCACAGGAGACATCCAAAAATCTTGGGGAAGAGCATTTTGCCTAAGAGAAGAGTAAATACCAAATCTTCCAGACGAGAATAAACTCAGTCTGTACAGATAACTAAAACAAATGGGAAGTTGTCAAAATACTGGGAGCTAGTATAAGGAGGAGATACGGTCTTGAAACAAACGGGACAGATTAAATGGAGCCATTGTAAAGGGTTTGGATTAAATCATACTGCATTGGGAAAACATTGATGTTTTCAAAACAAAAAGATTGTATCATCAAATTTACAACTTGAAAAAACACTGAGGTCTGGGAGCTCTGAAGAGAATCCCTTTAGGAGTTGCAGGAGAAAACGGCAATTAGTCATGACAGAAAATCATATAGAAAGAGATGAAGATGGAAACGAGTTGTTGCCACAGAGAGGGATAATGTTAAAATCTGAGAAATAGTTTGTAAGCAGACAGAACTTGAGAATTTATTGAAATATACATATGAAAGAGAAAGACATTTCAGATGACAACCCTAGAGGTTTTAGCCTGAGCATGGGCAATTAGATTGATTGAAACTCTGTTTTATCTATTAAGA
This sequence comes from Cacajao melanocephalus, assembly GCA_963573385.1. NCBI lineage: Eukaryota > Metazoa > Chordata > Mammalia > Primates > Pitheciidae > Cacajao > Cacajao melanocephalus. The sequence continues at coordinate 33,089 of CAUYLG010033314.1, read as the reverse complement.
TATCAGAATGAGGAAGGATCAGTTTTGGTAAATTGGAGTGAAATCTAGAATTATATATTATAAAGCCAAGTTTGAGAATCTTACAAGGTATTAATTATAAACCATTCCACAGCAATGACATCTACTAAGGAATTAGGACTGAAAGCCTGCAAGGTAAAGCTTGTATATGATCATTTTTGAAAATCTCATAGGAATAGTAGCATTGAACACATAAATATATTTTCTTTGTTAAATTCAATATAGTTTTTCCCAAACTATTAGAATATTTTACTATTTGTTTTAGATCCAGATAAAATTTTTGGTTTTGGCTTTTGATTCTTTTCACATAAAAAATGTGTATTGTTTTAACAATAGAATCACAGTCAGTAGTTTGACAAGGCATGCAGGAACCGAGAATAACTAGGGAACAGTACCGTTATGTCACCTAAGTCATTCAGGGCATTCATTCAGGGGCATATGCTCATTCAGAACATATGTCCATTAGGAGAAAAGACTGGCAGTATAGTCTGTGCCAATTTAAATCAATTTTAGCATGACAGCAGATGGTAGGATAGGAGGTAAGCCAATCACATCCCCTCACAGCAACAAGAATTCTTAATCCATCCATAGATAAAAGCCTCTCTGCAGAAGCCTCAAAATTCAGGTGGGAGGTTATGAAACACCAATGACGCCCAAGACCTAGGAGAGTTATTCTGAGTGCAGACTGATACCCAAGTGGTTGATCATCTGATTATGGACCCAGGTTCAAGCCTGGAAATAGCCCCATTCTCCAAGGAGCTTGGCTAGAGTCACATTTGGCTTTGATCAAAACCATCTGCCAAGGGGTCCAGAAAATATTATGCTCACTAGTGCCTTGGTCAAAAGACCCATTTCCCTGCAGACATTGGTCTTGGCAGTGAACCAGAAAGTCGTCCTGTGGCTTGGCTCCAGCCCACCTTAGCTGAGGTCACAGCTAAGAATATTCATTACTTCTGGGAGGGTAGAACTAGCGGATTCTGAACCTCCAATTTGTACTTCGAGACTTCTTGAACAATACTTAAACAGTACATAATAGATTATCCTGTGCATTTTCATCCTCATCTTGGCTTTTCTGAATTTGGGATTAAATTTGGCTGGCATCATTCCAGACCACTTAGCATGACAAAGTTCTAAGTGATCTCGGTTCTGCAGGCAGTTGTTAAATCCTGTTAGATGGTCTACTTAAGATACCTCAGTGCAAGCTCTTTGCTATAATGTGTTCAAATTCCACAATTCCTTCATTCATGTGTCCCTATTGGATTTCAAATACAATGCTAATAAAATCAGTGACAATAATATGCCATTATTTGTCTCTCCAAGACAATTAATATATAATCGTGAACAATTCCAGAGCTAGCAAAATAATTCTATGTGGAAGAATGGTAGCAAAGTCATTGTGGGTATCTGGAAGTAGCTATGAAAAAGAATTAAGAAACTGCATAAGGAGAGACATTTATCTTTCTTTTTATTGTTCTTGGCTTGCTATCTCTTGGAGAAAATTGGGGTCATAGTGTACTTTTAAAATCAATGAAAAGAGAAGTAAGAGAATTTAAGTTCTAAAGTTTCATTAAATTACGAAGGTATCTGGAAAAGCTGGTAAAATAAAAGCCCAATAATAATTTCAAAGAGACTAATTGCTGTCATGAATTACAAGAGTAAAAAATACATCACAGAAAATATATATACACCTATATCCATGAAGCAAAATTTCTTACACTAAATAAACTCTTGAGGAGAGAAAAAGTTGGGATTCTGCCAGGATGTGTATTCAGTTAGAGTCAGGAAGCATGAAGCAGCACATTGTAAGGAACATTCTGACTTAAAAGTCATGAGAACAGACAGTCAGAGGAGAATGGAGGAGGACTAAGGGAAGACAGCAGTAGAACTCTAGCGAAAACATAACCCATGGAGAACCTTTGAAGCAATTAGTTTAAGCTACTATAAAAGTGCCCCTGAAGCTGGTACATTTAGAAATGAAATAAACAATAAAAGGTAAGATTAGGCAATATGTATGAATGAACTAGAAGAGTGATAAAGAATGCTATTTTTTGTCATATTTTACAAATGTAAATGCCTACACTGCTTGAGAAGTTACCAGAAAGTATTTTTTTAAATCAGTCAAAAGTATAAAATTAGAAAATATTTTCCTTTTGAGATGATCTATCATCACCTACAATGTATACAAATAAAATAGAATAAAGGGATTAAAACCGTAGAAGACATAGAATACTAGATTAATTAGTCAAAACTGATGATTTAATGAAAACAGGATTGGAGAAACTGAAAGAACTTGAAGCATGGGGCAGATGAAAAATTTTAATTTAAAAATTAAGCTATTAGAGTTCAGGATAATTTTGATTAAGGAGACCTAATCAATTCTGCCTTTTACAGCCTGCAATTACTTATTGATTATGGTCAGTAATCACTAAATGCAAATGGTCTTGGATGCTAACTTGGTCTCTGTAAACTATGTACTCATTTTAAAGTACATTAAACGTTTGCCCAGGACAAAATCGCTCAGCACATTCCCAAACCTACAGTGAAAAAGTGCTGTTACTGGAAAGCTGAGAATCATTGCTAGAACCACCTATGGGGGAAAATAAATTGTGGAATTCTAATTTTTAAAATCTTATTTTTGTTGGCAATGAAATATAATCATTTGTACTGTTACCTACATAGGTGTATGTTTGTGATTTTATATACAAAGAACAAAGCATGAAAATTAATCAGTATCAATGTTAAGTTCATTTTCCCGTATAAACATGCAGCATCAATGTGTGCAGGCAGTTATAGTAAAGTCATGGCCATTCTTCTTGGGAAAAAAATCAATAAAATTAGAAATAAAAATATAAAGGAAAAAATGTCTACTTTAAAAAACTAATGGTTCTGAGTTGACTTAAGGGTTAAAGACTGGGGCTGGAAATGGTGGCTTATCCTTGTAATTCCAGCACTTTGGGAGGCCAAGGAGGGTGGATCATTTGAGGCCAGGAGTTTCAGACCAGACTGGCCAAAACAAGGAAACCCTGTATCTATTAAAAATACAAAAAAAAAAAAAAAATTAGCCAGGCATCGTGGTGCATGCTTGTGGTCCCAGCTACTAGGGAGGCTGAGGCATGAGAATTGCTTGAACAGGTAGGTAAAAGTTACAGTGAGCTGAAATCATGCCACTGCCACTTCAACCTGGGTGAGAGAGGGAAACGGTCTCAAAAACAAAAACAAAAAAACAGACATTTGTAGTAGTATTGTTTATACCATTTATTATTTTTTCTAAGTTAATAGCAGTGAAATTCCAAGTATTTTTATTATTTGGTTATACTTTTCTTTAGATAATAATCCATGATTTTCTTCTATTTCATAGTACAATTAAGTTCTCAAGTTTGAATAACATATACCTATATAATAACATGTTAAAAAATGAAAGCTATTTAATGTATTAAATAACTTTAGCCAAAATGGTAAATAAAAAAACTGATACCCTGATGTTTTGAAAGAGTTAATATAACTTTTCAATATATTCCATTTGTTGAAAGGGAGAGGTTACCCAAATAATATAAAAATTTTACTCAACAAAACATTGTCATTAATATTAGTGGATTATACGATGCTTGACAAATTTATTTGTGTGACTAAAGGACAAAGCTTTTTTCAATCCAGAAAATGTATTTAAGAAATAGACTCTGGAAGTCATTGTAACTTTCAAGGGTTTTTTGAATATCCTACAGATTGATGGTGAAGTAAGATATTTGAATTAACTGAACTCCTCTTTCCTACATATATAAAAATTTTAAGCATCTTTTATTTTGTGTGTTACAAATTATTTTTTTAGTGATTGATTGACTGACTGAGACGGAGTCTCCCTCTGTTACCCAGCCTGGAATGCAGTGGTACAATCTCAGCTCACTGCAACCTCCATCTCCTAGGCTCAAATGATTCTCCTGCCTCAGCCTCCTCAGTAGCTGAGATCACAGGCATGCACCACCATAAACAGCTAATTTTTGTATATTTAGTCAAGGTGGGGTTTTACTATGTTGACCAGGCTGATGTGGAACTCGTGTCCTAAAGTGATCTGCTTGCCTCAGCCTCCTAAATGCTCCCAAATTACAGGTCTGAGCCTCTGTGCGCACTGGCAAAATATTTTAAATTATTAAAATTATGAAAACTATAATAGTATTTTCATTGAAACATGCTCTTTTTCTACCTTCTTACATATTTTCAGTTATATGCTCAATTTTCCTATATATGCCCAATTTTAAAGAAAAATAAAGTAATATGTTTTAACCTTTTTCGTTTTCCCCTACCTCCTACATGGCTCTTTAAAAATGCAATCATCAACTTTACCTTCGCTCCACCAGACAGTTCCTACATAGCAAGATTACATAACTATGAGTTTACTTCGAAGTTCTGGAGACCGAACCTTGAAACAAACCAAGCACCAACCCACAAGGAGATGTCAATTTACAACCTAGCTCTGCTTGCAATGGCACCAGCCAGCAAATCACACAGACCTTGCACCTCCTCACCCACTTCCCTCCATGCTTTTAACTCCAAGTCCCTCTTTAAAAGCCCCTGCTTTCATGAGGGAAACATCACACACTGGGGTCTGGGGGGCAGGGAGATAGGGGAGGAATAGCTGGGGGTAGGGAGATTGGGGAGGAATAACATTAGGAGAAATACCTAATGCAGATAACGGGGTGATGGATGCAGCAAACCACCACCATGGCACGTGTATACCTATGTAACAAACCTGAACGATCTGCACATGTACCCCAGAACTTAAAGTATAACAAATATTTGTTTTTATATAAAAAAAAAGCCCCTACTTTCTGCCCAGAAAGTGGAAGCAGCTCTTTTTAAGGAAGGAAACTGTAACACCTCCCCTCAGTTAAGCTCTGGAATAGAAGCTACTTTCTACCAGATCTCATTCTTGTTCACTGAACTCAGCAAGGGACTAGTAGCTTAACTTGTGTTTGGTTCCATGATCTTAGTTGCACATGGAAATTTTTATAGTATTGATGTTTCCTACAAAATGGGACATTTAGATACAGCTTCTCAATTTATATGCATAGGATTGTCTGTATGGAGAAATATATTACTAAGTGACAAAGTAATACAATTGAGTTTGGAAAATACATTTTTATCAGGTGCTTTACCTTTTAAAATTATCTCTGGTAGACATGGTGGCTAAAAAATAGTGCTGAGGACAACTGATATTGTATGATGAAAAAAAAAAGAAGTTTTATTCTCCTCACCGTGTTTTGAGAAGTCACTTTCAGACCAATGACAGGGTATGGACCATGGTTAACAGAGTAAACATGGGTCCTCTGAACTGTGATTCATACCCCTATTGAATGAGCTCTCAGATGTCTGTCTCCGTGGTCATAACCTTTGAACTGTACATTTTCATAAAATAATTATACTAAGTGCCATTTTTAAGTTTTATCTTATATCACGAAGTTTCCAGTATTTATTCTGTGGTTGTATTGATAATTCACACATGCTTATAAACTCTGATGGATTTTTTATACTTTCACTATGTAGAGAAGCTATAGATTCTAAAATGTTAATATAATAAATCAATAGGGTAATAAATATGACAATTTAGAAGTGGAAACTTCATAGAAAAATATTCTTTGAAAAAAACTGACTTAGAAAAAAAAAAAAAGAAACTTGAAAAGCCCTAAAATTGTTGAAGAGGCTGGGCACGGTGGCTCATGTCTATAATCCTAGCACTTTGGGAGGCCGAGGCTGGCGGATCAAGAAGTCAGGAGTTCAAGACCAGACTGGCCAACATGGTGAAACCATGTCTCTACTAAAAAATACAAAAATTAGCTGGGCATGGTGGCTCATGCCTGTAATCCCAACTACTTGAGAGGCTGAGGTAGGAGAATTGCTTAAACAGGGACCCAGGAAGCAGAGGTTGCAGTGAACCGAGACCACGCCACTGCACTCCGGCCTGGGCTATGCAGCAAGACTCCATCTCAAAAAAAAAAAAAAATTGTTGAAGAAATTAAACAGTAATAAAAATATTTACTATTTAAATAATAACAAAAATATTGCTTCAGTAATGAATCTATATAAACATGCAGGGAACAGATAAACTCAGTATTATATAGATTTTCCCAGAGAAAATGAAAAAAAGAAAAGGATAAAACACTTCTCAACTTATTTTATGACATTTAACACAATCTTAATATATAAGCCTGAGAAGAACACTACAGAGAGAAATATTATAGGGCAATCTCATTCATGCAAATGGGTGAAAATATCTGGCCTTGTGTTCGCGGTAAGAGTATCAACTAATTGAACAATGTTATCAATATCCTTCATCTAATTTTTCATTCTGGCTGATGGCCAAAAACTTAGACAATCACAAACAATTTACCTGCCATTTTTTTAACTTCAGTTTTCTGATTTTAAACATTATTATTATTGGCTTTGGAGAGTTTGAGGTATATTTTGAATATAAGATTTTATTAAATATGATATTTAAAATGTTTTGAGTCTGTGACTTCTTAAATTCTCTTAATGGTGTTATCTCAAAAAGCAAAAGTTCTGAACTGGTGAAATCTTATCTTACATACTGATTTTGAAGATTAAATGATGAGTGCATGTAAACTGCTTAAAATGGTACTTGGAAAGGAGTAAATTTTTGTTCTATCATAGTCTGAATGTACTACCCCATGAGTACTTCACTTTCTTTTGAGGATCATCAAAAATAAGTGCTGAGTCTCAAGCTTAAAAAAAAAAAATGACTTCCTAAATGGAATCTGAACTCCAATTGGGTCCCCTGTTGAACAAACACTTGAGTGTAAGGACACACACTGTGCTAGGGCAGGAGCAGTTCTGAACAGTATTTTCCACTGGAACAGGAAATCAACCACAGCTTTTATTGTGAAAATGTTACCACAGTGGACCATGTTAACCACAGGTACTTTTCAGGACATCTGATTATATAGAGCTTGAATACCTAAAGCATCACTCTGGTACCTTGTGGTTCCCAAACGTCTTTAACCAGAGAATCCTCTCTTCACACTGTGTACTAATGACAAAAGGAATACTCCAGTGTTCCTCTGACAATGCTTTGAGAAAGGCTAGTTCATGACACCAACTTAGCAAGTATTAAGTTCCTAATCTGTACCAGGACACAAGTTCTAGGACTGAGGATGCAGTAATGAACAAAATAGATAAAAATCTCAACTCTAAAAAGCTTTTATACTTGTAGAAACTTTTTTAAATATTGAAGCAATTTAAAGGCTTGATAACTAAAACTGTATTAAATTCAGTCTTCTGAAGTTTGTATGAGTTTGTAACTTCTAATGGTAACACAAAATAAATTTTACCTTAAGATTTAATGTTACCATAATAATTCCTGAGGAAAAATAGAATGACACTGGTAACATCATAATTCCAGTTCCAGCATTTACAATTGTGATTATGAGAAACATAAAGTAATAAAAAAATAGATTTAGTGTCCTTTGTTTCTTATCCCTATTCTCTTGTTTACACTTTTTTCATTTATAAATTCAAATGTTTTCTATTATTATATGTCCTACTATGCTCCTCCATAATATTTAATATGATTGGGAATCATTCTAAGTATTTTAGTTCTGTTTTTCATATAGATTCCTTTTAGACATCAAGAGAAATTTTATTTCTCTATTTCTGAAGTTTTGATAATTTGAGTCTAGGAAACAGAATAGACAGTTGAACAGGATAAAAGGTATACATATGTATGACATGCACATAGAAATCTCCCACACAAAAAGATAACTTTTTAGAGCTACTGAAGTGTCTGCAGGCCCTCTGAATAGCCATTTCAAAATATGCCAAAAAGAAAGTATATTTTGGGGTAGCACATTTTGGTTTCCCATGATTCTCTAGTATTTTCTGTTAAAGTTACTTCTACTTTTTTATTTTATTTTAAGATGGAGTCTTGCTCTGTCACCCAGGCTAGAATGCAGTGGCACCACCTCTGCTCACTGCAACCTCCACCTTTCAGATTCAAGTGATTCTCCCACCTCAGCCTCCTGAGTGGCTGGGACTACATGTGCACACCACTATGCCTGTCTAATTTTTGTATTTTTAGTAGAGATGTGGTTTCCCATGTTGGCCAGGCTGGTCTCAAACTCCTAACCTCAAGCGATCCACCCACCTCAGCCTCCCAAAGTACCCGTATTACAGACGTGAACTATCATGCCTGTCATTTCTCCTTTTTTAGAGAAAGGTATTTTATGTAAGAGAGGGAAACTACAAAATAGATCCACAGTCCTAAAAACCTCAGAAAGATAGCTCTTAAAACGTATAACTTGCTAACAAGCATAAAAATGAAGGATCCTGCTAAAAGGTCAGTTCCACTCAGCTTTAATTTGTTCAAGGAATAGCCCTGTGGGAACACAGCTATCTTAAAAGACAAGAATATCTTTATGACTCCAGGAGTTAAGTTGGAAAAGCAAAGAAAACTAAAAAACTCTCTAATGGCATTTAATTCACAGTAAAGCTGAATATAGTAACAGTCTATATGCTTCAGAATCTATGTAGTGCCTTTAAAGTATGAAGATATGTGCTTATCAATGACACTAGAAGCTAGTATTTTCTAGTACAAAGAAAGAAAATAGAGGAGAGAAAAGATAAACAAATCAATGGAGAACAAATCCCTACAGTGTTTTATTTTTAATGTTCGATTTGAGTTTCTTCAGTTAACTCTAAGCTAACAAATGAAACAGACATGAAAAGAGACACAACTGTCTAAGCAGTAGCGGTTATTTCCTGGAATCCTCATACTGCTTCATTTGTCTTAGTAAAGAGAAATTATAATGTGCCAACTAAAGGTTCCTCTGGTCTGGAGAGAAAAATCTTAGGTATTCCAAAAAAATTAGGTGCCCCCAAAAAATCTTTTTGGGTCACCTTTTTGTGAGTTTTATGTTAAAGTCATGTGTGTTCACAGAATGTATCTTTTATTTGAAGTATATGCACCACAAAATTTTGTTGGCAAAGCTTTCTTTCTGTAGCATGAATAGCACTGGGTGTTGGAGAGTTAGAAGAATGTACTTTCTTCCAGTGTAAAAAATACCTATGCTGCAGAAAGAAATTTCACTGAGTTTCATTTTTGAATTTTTAAAATATTACCTGTATTCTTTAAAAAAACAAACACACAATAAAAACATGTATTCCTAGACAGAGTGACTCTTGAAGATTATAAAACTTCAACATGGATGAAATTATAAAATCCTGGATCTATGTGATACCTCATGGAAGTACAGAATCATGAGGCAAAATAACTATCTAAATAGAAGAAAAATGTCAGAAATGGAAAATAATAGGAAAGTAATAAACTAGGATTCTGTGATTCCTAATTTTCACTTTTATTTTTATCTTTAACTCACTGTGTGGCTCAAAGAAAGTCACACATTTTCTTCAGCTGCAAAATAACAGAATTATATAACCCCAAAGATTATTTTCAGCCTAAAATTTTTTGAAGATGGTCTACTTCCTTATATTTTCTTGGGCTGATTCTGTTGTCCTCAAATCACTATAGGTGAATTCAGAGTGGGGAGTCAGTATATACCCAAGTACTACGACATGGAATGAACCTGTAGTACACAGCCTAGCTGAAAAGCAAGTACAGAAAAGGCTCAAACGAGCTCTTACCTCTAAATCTGTATGACTTAAATTACTTTACCACAAGGAAGGGAGTATAATGTTAGAATTTACTAATAGGCAGAAAAATGTACCTCCAGTATACTACAGAGTTAGTTCCTTGGTAGTGAAAAACTTATTGGTCATTCTAAATGAAGTTACATACAAGAAAATAACATAGAGAAGAGGAGATGAGCTCAATGATTTACAGAGGGTCGGTCAATGTATTTACACAGAGTAAACCAAGTAATTTCAGCTTTTTGTCAGTTTTATTGAAACTGTGTTCTCCAAGTGTTTTAATTGCTATTACAAATAATACAACGTTACTCTTACAAAAAAGAAATAAAATGTTTTAATAAATTTATCCCTCTCTAAAAAATACAGTTCCCTGTGATTTTGGCAAGTTGAATTTGAGCAGAGGAATGTTTTGTTGTCCTTGGTGTTTAAGAGAAGTCTCTGTCAACGAAAAAGTTGCACTTGACAAAGTTAAACAGTCAAGGAACACTTTGTTTGAAGCTAATGCAGCAAGAGAGAGCAGCCAAAAGTCAATTTCAGCTCAACTCCACTAAAACAAAGGGCTAGGGAGCTTTTAAGAGCTGATAATTTGGGGGAATTAAGTAATTATACACCATGTATGTGTTCCTTATGCAGAGGAAAAGTAACTTTTTCGTATCTTCCTGACACGAGGTAAATTTGCAACTTGGAGCAAGATGCCCCGAGGAAGTCAGGTGGGAACGATGCCACAGAAGACAGGAATAGGGACACTACTTTTCTTATTACATTTTAATCAGATGGTTACCAGGTCCTTGAGAAAGATAGTTATGGGAGCTAAGAGAAAACGTTCCCTTTACCACTGAAGGTTTGTTGAAAATCAAATAAAAAAATAAAGATTAGGAGAAATGGTATACAAATTTAGCAATATTCATGGAGAATCATAGAGTAATTACCTCATCACACAATACCGTAGAAATGATTATATGCCCTTCTTCTTAGAGGAAAAGGAGATGGAAGAGTGTGGATGTAATGTGTAACCACTCAATAGGTTCATTTTGCCTGCCGCCCACATAGAATCAATTTATCAAGACAGGAGAATTACAATAGAGAAATAGCTTATTTCAGGCAGAGCTGGCTGAATGGAAGAATAGAGTGTCATTATTACTCAAATTAGTCTCCTAGAAAATTTGCAGACCAGGGTTTATTAAGAAAAATTTGGTGGACTGGGGGTCAGGGAGTGAGGAGGGCTGATTAGTTAGGTCTAAGATGCAATCATAGGGAGTAAAAGCTTTCCTCTTGCACTCAGCCAGTTCCTGGCTGAGGGTCGTAAGATGAGCTGATTTACTGATTTGGATGGTCCCACCTGATCCATCCAGTGCAAGATCTGAAAAATACCTCAAGCACCAATTTCAGGATTTAATATAGTGATTTTATTCCTAGGAGCAATTGGCGAGGTTTAAAATTTGGTGACCTCTATTTGCATGACTCAAAATCATAATTTCTAATCTTGTGGCTGACTTGTTAGCCTTACAAAAGCAGTCTGGTCCTCAGGAAAGAAAGGGGTTCATTTTAGGAAAGGATTACTATCATCTTTGTTTTAGAGTTAAACTATAAACAGTCAGTTTGGTCTGAATCCAAGAATGAGCAAGGACAGCTTGGAGGTTGAAAGCAAGATGGACACAGTTAGGTCAGACCATTTTCACTGTTAGAATTTTCTCACCAATGCAATTTTAGCAAAGATGCTTTTACATTAGGGAGGTGGTCAATGATTTTTAGGGAAAGTAAATGGTTTTTAAGAACCTACATGGCCTGGGAAAAAGTCTGCTGTTCTCACAGAGTATACAATAGATGTAACTAAAGTCCATCCATGTGTGTTGACTGACTTTAGCCTTTCTTTCTACAATATAAGTTCAGTTAATGAAAACTCAGGGAAGGGACCAGATTGTTTTCATCTTTGGCAGATCTGGACTGTATGCAGATAAAGGAACTTTAGAGAACAACTTCATCCTTTGCTCTGGGGGAGACAAAGGATTCAAAGACAAAACGGGAGGAAGGTCAGAGGGACCTTGTGGCTTTTTCTCTCATCTAGTATGTGAAAGAGCCATATTTTGGGGTATTGATTCCTGAGCCCCACCATAGTCCTGGGTAATAATACTATCAAGAGGCTTTTTAAAAAGATTTACACCACAAATGGGCAGAGAAATGATTTATAATTACAAGTTTTCTAAAGTAAATTATAATTAAAGGGAGAGATCAAGACCTTGGTCAGGGAACTAGTCACTAAGAAACTGGATGAAGTTTAGCCAAGATGAAGGGAAGGTGTCAAAACCTTCTTAGTCACCTGGTAAAGTGTAACTTGAATATTAGCAAAAATTTAAACCCACACTTTACTTAATATCATAAAAACAGGAATGGGGAGAGAGGGCATCCTTGTCTAGTGCCAGTTTTCAAAGGCAGTGCTTCCAGTTTTCGCCCATTCAGTATGATATTGGCTATGGGTTTGTCGTAAATAGCTTTTATTATTTTGAGATACATTCCATCTGTACCTAGTTTATTGAGAGTTTTTAGCATAAAGGGCTGTAGAATTTTGTCTAAGGCCTTCTCCGCATCTATTGAGATGATCATGTGGTTTTTGTCTTTGGTTCTGTTTATGTGATGGATTATGTTTATAGACTTGTGTATGCTAAACCAGCCTTGCATCCCCAGAATGAAGCCTACTTGATCGTGATGGATAAGCTATTTGACGTGCTGTTGCATTTGGTTTACCAGTATTTCATGGAAGATTTTTGCATTGATGTTCATCATGGATATTGGTCTGAAGTTTTCTTTTTTAGTTGTGTCTCTTCCAGGTTTTGGTATCAGGATGATATCAGTCTCATAAAATGAGTTGGGGAGCATTCCCTCTTTTTGTATTGTTTGGAATAGTTTCAGGAGGAATGGTACCAGCTCCTCTTTGTACATTTGATAGAATTTGGCTATGAACCCATCTGGCCCTGGACTTTTTTTGCTTGGTAGGCTATTAATTGGTGCCTCAACTTCAGCCTTTGTTATTGGTCTATTCAGGGATTCACCTTCTTCCTGGTTTATCTTGGGAGGGTGAAAGTGTCCAGGAGTTTTTCCATTTCTTCCAGATTTACTGGTTTGTGTGCATATAGTTGTTCATAGTAATCTCTGAGAGTAGTTTATATTTCTGTGGAATTAGTGGTGATATCTCCTTTATCACATTTTATTGCATATATTTGCTGTTTAACAAATGATGTTGGGAAAACTAGCTAGCCATGTGCAGAAACCTGAAACTGGACTCCTTCCTTACACCTTACACTAAAGTTAACTCCAGATGGATTAAAGATTTAAACATAAGTCCTAACACCATAAAACCCCTAGAAGAAAACCTCGGCAACACCATTCAGAACATAGTCATAGACAAGGACTTCATGACTAACACAGCAAAAGCAATGGTAACAAAAGCAAAATAGACAAATGGGATCTAACTAAACTTAAGAGTTTCTGCACAGCAAGAGAAACAATCACTAGAGTGAACTGGCAACCAACAGAATGGGAAAAAATGTTTGCAATCTACCCATCTGACAAAGGGCTAATATCCAGAATCTACAAAGAACTAAAGCAAATTTACGAGAAAAAAATGAACAAACATATTCAAAAGTGGGCAAAGGATATGAACAGACACTTTTCAAAAGAAGACATTTATAAGGCCAACAAACATATTAAAAAATGCTCAACATCACTGGTCATTAAAGAAATGCAAATCAAAACCACACGGAGATACTATCTCATGCCAGTTAGAATGGTGATCATTAAAAAAAATCTGGAGACAACAGATGCTGGAGAGGATGTGGAGAAATAGGAACACTTTTACACTGTTGGTGTGAGTGTCAAGTAGTTCAACCATTGTGGAAAACAGTGTGGTGATGCCTCAAGGGTCTAGAAACAGAAATTCCATTTGACCAAGCAATCCCATTGCCTGGTATATACCCAAAGGATTATAATTCTTTCTATGATAAAGACACATGCACACGTATATTTACTGTGGCACTGTTTATAACAGCAAAGGCCTGGAACCAACCCAAATGCCCATCAATGATAGACTGGATAAAGAAAATGTGGCACATATACACCATGGAATACAATACAGCCACAAAAAAAGGATGAGTTCATGTCCTTTGTAGGGATATGGATGAATCTGGAAACCTTCATTCCCAGCAAACCGACAAAGAACAGAAAACCAAACACCACATGTTCTCACTCATAGGTGGGTGTTGAACAATGAGAACACATGGGCACACACTGGGGTCTGTTGCGGGGATGAGGAGCTAGAGGAGGAACAGTAGGGGGTGGGGAGATTGGGGAGGGATAACACTTGGAGAAATGCCAGATATAGGTGAGGGGGGATGCAGGCAGCAAACCAACACGGCATGTGTGTACCTATGCAACAATCCTGCAAGATCTGTACATGTATCCAAGAACTTAATGTACAATAAAATAAATAATATCATAAAAACAGTGAAAAGAAATCATGTATGGAAACATACTTCAGTTAAATCCAAAATTGTTTCCAGATATTTTTTTCCGCAATATCTGAAAGTTATTACTATCACTGTAGACAGAAACACACACACACAGAGTTTAGTAAGTGCTGTCCACTGTTCTAAGTGCTGAAAGGCAAACGGTTATAAAATTCAGTTCCTGGTCTCTAGATGTCTCTGGTCTTTAAAATAAGGGGAAAATTAAGGAATAGGGATCAGTAAAAGTTGCTACATTGAAATGACAAATGATAAATACTAATACAAATGGCTTCCAGAACTCAGCAAGGAAGAGATGGTTCAGGAATGTAAACAGGCTTGTGTGTGTGAATTTCTGTCAAATTAAACTTTTTTTCCAATTATTATTATTTACGAAGTTAGAAGTTCTTTTGACAACATGTATATTTAGCAAGCAAAGTAAAGCATAAGATTCTGGATGTGAGTGTACTGTCTTGAATATAGTCAGCAAATTTGGTTCCTGGAACTCTGGGGTTTTAAAAAATAACCTAAGGGTCACAGAAGGACTTGGAACACACATGGCCTCATGGAGCTTCAGCACTTCTTCCCTGCAGCATAACAGCTCTATATTCTTGTATTCTATATTAAGGGGATTGTTTGGCAAAAAGATTTCCCCACGTTAAGAAGGAGCTGAGGGTGGATGTGGTGGTTCACACCTGTAATCCCAACAATTTGGTAGGCTAATGCAAGAAGATCAATTGAGGTCAGGAGTTTGAGACGAGCCTAGCCAACATGGTGAAACCCATCTCTACTAAAAATACAAAAATTAGCTAGAGAGGTGGTGCAAGCCTGTAATCTCAGCTACTTGGGAGGCTGAGACATGAGAATTGCTTAAACCTAGGAGGCATAAGTTATAGTGAGCTAAGATAGCACTGCACTCCAGCCCGGGTGACAAAGTACGACTCCGTCTCAAAAGAAAAAAAAAAAAGTAGTAGGAGCAGCAACAGCAGCAGTAGTAGTGGTGAAGGAGGAGGAGGAGGAGGAAAAGCTGAAAAGCTGTAGAAAACAAAACAAATCAACACAGGGAAAGACAGGTGTAAAAGTGATCAGGTAATAGACTATTGCTTAATTTTTACTTATAGACATTTTCACATCTGTAAGTCTACCCCTCCACACTGCCTCTCTCATACAATTACCAAATAAGTATTTGCCTCATGATGAAAAATAGTCATTCCTCTGTCATACTTTATATCACACTGTGGTGCAATGATATCATCTTTCTAATGGTCCTTTGAGAAGTTAGAGTGGAGAATTAAGGCCAAAATACATAAGGAAAAAGTTTCAGAAAGGATATGTTCCCCATGGGCCAGAATGTCCAGATCATTCTAAGCCTTATTGCAGTATAATACACAGGGACAGTTGAAACCAAGGAGAAAATAGAGGTTCACAGGAATCTAGCTACTGCAACTCAGAATGAGCAAAGATTCTCAACTGATCTATATCCATGGACACTTCAAACATGGCTTGTGCTGACAAATGAGTTGAAAATTGTGAAAATGTAGGTAAGTATAAGATGTGAAGTCCCAAGAATAGTATTGGGGTCCAAGTGTGCTTCTCCAGAAATCAAACTCGACTTTCAAAATTCTCAGTGAGTTATAAAATTATAGATAAGAGTTTTGGAAATGAAGTATGATGGTTTAAAATTTACACTGATTTTACACTGCTATTTACCCCTCAGACAGAGCAGATTTGAAATAAAGGAAGCAACCAGAGAAGATGGAAGGGATGATTCTGATGCGATAAGCATCTCTGATTAGAAACTTTGTACCTACCCAGACACTCAGCGGCTTTGGAGAAGAGCAGTTAAGTCAGTGACTCAGCCAGAGGTTAATTTGTTATACTGTCTTAATGGGCAGACATGAGACTGGAATGGGATCAAACATTAATCCAAACCCCAACAAAAAAATCCATCTAGAAACATAATTTTACATTAATGTAATGTCTTAACTTTCTTCCTATCTGTTCATACTTCCTACCTCATATTTATTTTCTTCCTTAAAAATGAGAAAAAAAGGGAACACCAACTATTTACCACTGAGCAAAAAGAGATGAGATTAACCTGGTTTCTCTCCTCCTTTCCTCCTTCCCTCCCTCCCTCTCTCCTCCACCTCCTCCTACTTCATTTCCTTTGAGAGTGATCACATATTATCTCCAGCAAGCTACAGGCTGGAATTTCTCAACTCTCTTTATTTAAGTCCTGAGGAATATAAGGAAACATGCACTCCAGGAGGGTTTGCATTTTTCATCATTTGTTACCAACTCTAACTGATTTCTATGACCACAGAAGTACATGGCCATTTCAAATTTATAGACGCATATTTTCTTATGCATCATCACAGACTTCGAATTGATGCTAGGAGAGCCCAGATCCCTTGACTAGAGAGGCTACAATTACAAGGCAAATTTTATTTGCCAATTTGATTTGACAAAGCCCAGATCCATTTACCTTTAGAGAAAATTCTCAGATGTGCCTTTAAAGAACATCTTTTTTTTTTTTTTTTTGAGATGGAGTCTCACTCTGTGGCCAGGCTGGAGTGCAGTGGCATGATCTCGGCTCACTGCAACCTCCACCTCCTGGGTTCAAGTGATTCTCCTTCCTCAGCCTCCCAAGTAGCTGAGATTACAGGCACACACCACTACACACCCAGCTAATTTTTGTACTGTTAGTAGAGATGGAGTTTCACCATGTTGGCCAGGATGGTTCCAATCTCATGACCTCGTGATCCACCTACCTCAACCTCCCAAAGTGCTGGGATTATGGGCATGGGCCACTGTGCCAGGCCAAAGGACCTATTTTATAAGTGATTTCAATGTTCTTTGATATTGCTGCTTCCATTGCATGTATCCTTTTTAACTGGTAGTCTTTGGTATTACAAAGGTTGTCACATAAGAAGAATGCAATAAATAATGAACTGACCGGAATGTGGTTGATACTTCATTATCTACATGTATTTTAATGGTGATGGAACTTAGCTTCTGTACTCTGCTCACTTTCAGCAATACCTTTAAAGGACCTGAGACACTTTGATTTTAAAGTTATAGTCAGTGAGAGACATACTGTCCTTGTCTCTGGCTCTCTAAAGCATGGAATGGACAGCACTGTGTGTGAAGAAATAAGATGCTGCCTGCCCAGAGAGCAGACCTCCTCTAACACAAGAGGAATTTCTACCAGAAAGATCACCCATCATGACCTTTCATTTGGAGGATGGACCATTTGGGTTCAGCTCTTATCAACTGTCACTATGACTGAAACAATTTCAGGAGCCCTGTTTGTACCTACAGACATGCTCAGAGTGGCGTGGTAATGCCTAACAGGTTCCTCTTTTTATTGTGCACTGGAATTACCTTTATCAGGGGTGCACTCTGCACACAAGTAATTTCACGCTCAAAGTGAATTCATAGGAGAGTTGGAATAAGGAGATATGGCTCTAATGCTTCCCAAAGCATTTCTTTTGTACAAAGAAAGACTCAGCTCTAGCCTACAGCAATGATTTGTTCCTTCACTATCTCATTTCCTTACTTCTTAAATACATTTTCATTGGCTGAGTTTAGGCTTGTGAAAAATACTACACAAAGAGGAGTAATGATAAAATATATATTAATTAGCTTTTATTTTCTATTTTAACTCATCCACTGTATACTCCCAACTCTGTCATAATTTGTATAAATACAAATTAAGAGCCTTAATTTGCCCTGTTGAAAATAGGGGAAGAGATTTCCCTCCCCTTGTTTTTCTCAGAGCATTTACTTTAGAAAATTTGTAAGTACTGTGTCCACTCTTTGAAATGCATAAATCCTTTTGAAAACTAGATAGGCCTTTTTACAATTTTATAACCTAGGAATGTCTTTCTTAAGGACC
The DNA here is from genome assembly GCA_963573385.1 of Cacajao melanocephalus. Taxonomy (NCBI): domain Eukaryota; kingdom Metazoa; phylum Chordata; class Mammalia; order Primates; family Pitheciidae; genus Cacajao; species Cacajao melanocephalus. The sequence continues at coordinate 15,023 of CAUYLG010033314.1, read as the reverse complement.
TGAAGCCATCTCTTTGAAATATAAATATCAAGGTAGTGCTCCTATCTCGCTGTTTCTGTGGGAACACAGGAGTCTTGCTTCAAATTACAAAACTGTATCTTAACATGAAGACAGAAAAAAAATTTTTTTTAAATTTTAATAAAGCCAACTAGCTATCGGAGTTTGTTACCCCAATTACCAAGGGCATTTAGGATAAACTGTGTGTGACAAATGGGGCTGCCAAGTCCTCTTAGGAGAGGGTTACTTATTGTTTCTCTTGAAAACATTTAGACAATGCATTGTACCTGCTTGCCTATATTGAAAAGTGAGATTTCCTTCTGTTTTTGCAATCTCTTTTTTGCTTGCCTGCGATGCTCATCACATTCAGGGATTTTTTTTGTTTGTTTTGAGACAGAATCTCAGTCTGTCACCCAGGATGGAGTACACTGACACGATCTCAACTCACTGCAACCTCCGCCTCCTGGGTTCAAGCAATTCTCTAGCCTCAACCTACCGAGTACCTGGGAATACAGATGTGTGCCACTAAGCCCGGCTAATTTTTGTATTTTTAGTAGAGATGGGGTTTTACCATGTTTTTCAGGCTGGTCTTGAACTCCTGACCTCAGGTGATCTGCTTGCCTCAGCCTCCCAAAGTGCTGGAATTACCGGTATGAGCCACCAGCCTAGCTGATTCTGGTTTAATTCTAATTCAATAATAAAACTATTTGCTTTCTCTACTATACTTGTAAAGAAGTTTTCAACTTAGAATATACTCCTTCACATACTATTTTCAACTGAAGGAAATTAAGAAAACTGTAGAAGTGGGAATGTTACTCTCTGACCTTCTCTTACCTTTCTCCCCTGAAGCAGGCTATAAAAGATTTATCTGACCTTCCCCTGAATCAAGTGTTCTCCTTATACCTAGGGGAAAGAAACCAAAGACAGAGAGAAACTAAGAATCTAAACAAATAGGACTTGCCATTTTCTCCAAGTTTATTACAATTAGATCACACTTTTTGTCTTTCAATACTTCTGCATGATTGTTCATAAAAATACATGTATTTCTTTCTGTTTCTTGTGTCTTCATTGCTGAAGGCTTGCATGTAATATAAAACATCAAATAAATTTGGATGATTTTCTCTTGTTAATCTGTCTTTAGTTATAGTGGTCTCAGCCATGAACTTTGTGATAGATTAAAAATATATACTACCTTTTCTCCCCTATTCTGAGTTGGAAGAGAGTATTTTCCCAATCATACAAACCAGTTTGCTAGTATAGAGACAAGTAAGGAGCAACCAGTTATTTCCCATGTATTATGGAAGGCAGGCATCTGAAATCAATCAGTGCTCTTAACTCTCAGGATGTTTTCTCATATTTAATTGTTTGCTAAAATATTTAGGTTAAAATGTGTCTTTTCGGCATATATTGAAGTTCATAAAACTATGTGTAGACATTTTCATAGTCAACTGAATTTGGGCTAGTAATGTGCTTCCATTGACATTTCAACCGTAATTCTGAAATTTAACACTAAAGGTAAACACCATTTTTTCAATCACCACTAATTAAGTCTACCCTGTTACACTCTGCAAAAGATGAATTATTGAAAGTACCTGAATTCCAATTAATTCTGGAGCTAATTTGTGGTGTAACTGAATAAATTGTGGTTCTCCAGTAAGTGCTTATGATTTCCAAAATTAAACTGTTGAAAGTGTAAAGCAAAATATAGGCAGAAATCATGAAATATTTTATGAATATCCCAGTACACAGCTGCCTTATGTACATGAATTGTTAGAGAATTCATCATAATTAACATTAATTGGTAACCATAGTGTGCAGCTTTGCAGTTTTTTTAAATGTCTTCAGTATACAGATGTTCTTTGATTTAAGATGGAATTATGTCCCAATAAACCAAAATATCATAAGCCAAAAATGCATTTAATACACTGATAAACCCATCATAAAGTTGAAAAATTGTAAGTCAACCATCACAAGTCCAAATGCTCCTAGACTTACAATGGAATCATGTCCTGATAAATCCATAGTAAAGACAAAAAATTGTAAGTCAAGCAATCTTATATCAGGGACCATCTGTATCTATATTAGTGGTGGTTTAAAAAAAACTCGCTGTATTATTTTTTGATGTGATCATTTGGAGAATCTATATAGTTGCCTCAGAAATACCACCATCACTTAGAAGAGTTTTAGAGTATCAAAAAATTCACTACAAGTTCCTTTCTGGTATTTTTTTTTTAACCTATTGACATGCTGGAGTCAAATATTCACCTATTCAGTAAATGAACCTTCAGGAAAAAACAATATCAAGGAGGACAATAATTGGCATATAAAGGCAGCAAGATAGGCAATATCCTTTTTTAATGAAAACTGTTTTCAAGTGTGACTAAAAAACCTTTTTTTTTTTCCTCATGTGGTCCTATTGCTACTAGTTGAAGGTGTCTAGGTCTTGGCATCTTGAGCAAAGAACTGGACAAAACACACATACAAAGCAAGGAAAGAATGAAGCAACAAAATCAGAGATTTATTGAAAACAAAAGTACACTCCACAGTGTGGGAGCGGGCCTGAGCACAGGGCTCAGGAGCCCAGGTAACAGAATTGGGGTTTCCGTACTCTCTAGAGGTTTCCCATTGGTTACTTGGTACGTGCTCTGTGTCAATGAAGAGAATGAAGTAAAGTTACAAAGTCATTTACTTGGTATGTCCTCTATATAAACGGAGAGAATGTTACCTCACAGATGTGTGTGTGTTTGTGTGTCCTATGTAAATGGGGAGGATGAAGTGCAGTTACAAAGCCATTCACATTCCTGTCACTGCTGAAGTGTTTCCATATTATTCAGTTCTAGGAAGTCAGTTTGAATTGGCCTTAGGTTCCCTGCCTCTAGACCCTGTTCTCCTGCCTCTCTGTAACTGGCTCTGAAGCCGGTAATTTCGGTGAGGGCCACTTAAGAGCTTTAAGTTAGGTCCTCTCAGGATAAGTTGCACCATATTGTTTCATAGGAATTGAGTGAAGAAATGAATAAAAGTAAAATTTCAAGACCTGCTAAAAATGACAAGCTAATTTAGGTCTTCATATTTAAACTTTTGAAACATATATCCACAGACTTGTAAAAAATTGTATTTGAAGCTTCTGATTTCCAGTCTGGCATGTAAGGCATTTGGGAGTCATCACTCTGTCCTAACAACAAGTAAAAACTAAACAAACTAAAAGTCAACTTTTCTTAGATCCCTTAGAGAAGGGAGGCCCACAGGGCAAACTGAGGATCTACCTTAACTTCTCTTCCGGGGTCCACAAGGGGCGTGGTTTCAAAGGCAAGAACTTCCCAGCGCCACGCCTCCATCCACTTCCCCATCCGGGAACCTAGAGTTCTTTGTCTAACTTTCTTCCAGGTGGACTAGGTAAAATTTCAGGTGTCCTCCTTTGTTTAAAAAGACCACCAAAAGCCCTGAAAGGAGGGGTTCTGTTGTGGGCCCAAGCAACCAATCTGGGATCAGAGTCAAAGATCAATCATTTCAGAGGAAGTTTGAAAGAACTGCTATCATTGGACAAGAACATAAATGGGAATAACTTCAAAGTTAAAACTCCACTGTACCTTACCTGTAGGGATTTCCCTCTCTGGGATCCCTTCCCACAACAGCGTGGGAGCTCTCTCTACCTCTCTCTCTCTCTGCCTAATAAATCACTCTCTGCAAAACTCTTTGGGTCCATAACATTTATACACCATAAGCCCACTGCACCTCCAGGGCCTCTTCCCCCATTCCTGGGGCAGAGGAGGCCAAGAACCTGGGACACCTGGTTACAAAATCACTGTCTCCAAAACTGGAGAGACGGATGGGGAGACATGGGGAATCCCAGCTTGCCAGCAGCAAAAGCCCACAACTAGTACTGTAGTAGGAAAACGTACACTCGAATACATGAATTTTTGGAAACAGAATATGGACAAGTCTGACACCTAAAAAAATCCAGGGGAGGGAGTCTAGTCCTAGGGGGAACCCCACATTTATGTGAGTTTTACTTCCAGGGCCTTTACCGGGTTCTCACAGTGAAGATCATACAAAAATATCCTATGGCTTCTCTCAGGAGGAGGGGAGAAGGAGTCATTTTGAAACACAACAGAGGATACTGTTCTTTTTACTTAACAAGACCAGTCTTCAAAAGAAACTGTTTTACCAGAGCCTAACCTATAGGGATTTTATCAGTGTCTAATTGACTTGGGAGAAGTGGAATTACAAACTATAGCCCCCCTGTAGCCATCCTGTCCTACCTGCAAAGGGGAATAAAACCGAGAAGCACTTGTGAAGTTTACAGCCCAGGGGCACAGGCTCAATAAAAGACTGTTACCTAATCAGAGGACTACAGAATATTTCTTTTCTCCTACATTCTACAACCACATCTTGAACAGTCTATTTACTGGAAAGCCTATTGTCCAAACCCGTATAATGTGCAACACCCAAAGTGAACCCTATTGTAAATTATGGACCTTATGTTGTAATGATGTGTCCATGTAGACTCATAAATTGCAACAAATGTTACAATCCCCTTTGACAGGGGATGTTGATAATGGGAAGGTTATGTATATGTGGGAATGGAGTACATCATGTGTGACTTTTGTGAAAGGAAATTAAATTTTGGGCCCAAAACTCATTTAGCCAAAGGGAAAAGTCAAGTTGGGAACTTGGTCATGCAAATCTGCCTCCACCATTTGGTTCCTAAATAAATGGCTACAAAATGAAAGCTACCTGCCTTCCCCATATTTTACCAACAAGGAAATTCCTGGTGAGCTGTTAAAACATTGCCATGGCAATGCTAATTGATAGCTTATCTTTCTTTACAGGTGCAGTTGCCCAAGACGGAGACACAAACACATATTAGATTGTTCCCCTATCTCATTTTTCCTGTGTTCTTATGTAAAAATGCAGATTCCCAACATTTTTCCTTTGCCCCCTTTGTTTATGTGAAAACTGTGTGCTTCTCCATATCTCACCCCTTTCCTCTTTACGTTTACAATTCACAAAATCATCTTTGGAGAAAGTCATAGACCTGTTTCCTAGGTGGGTACTTAACGTTTGCAAATAAATCTCCAAAACTGATTGAGACTTGTCTCATCATTTCCTTCAGTTGACACTTTGCACAATAATTACAAGGCATACTAAAAGGAAAAAATCAGAGAGACTCTGATATAGCAGAAAAGTTGGAATTATCAGACCAGAAATGTAAAACAAGTGTGATTAGCATGCCATGGGATCTAATAGGAAAAATAAACAACATACAAGGACAGATCAGTAATTTTAGCTTAGAAATATGAGTTCAAAAAAGAATTTAAAAATTATATTAAAAACAAAAAACATCATAACAACATCAGATGGTCATATTTTATAATATTTATAGTACCAAGTGCTAGTGAGGATTTCAAGCAACAGAAACTTTCTTTCCTTTTTTCCTTTTTTTTTTTATTGAGACAGAGTCTCGCTCTATCACACAGGCTGGAGTGGAGCAGCTCGATCTCAACCCACTGCAACCCTGCCTCATGGGTTCAAGCAATTCTATTGACTTAGCCTCCCAAACAGCTGGCATTACAGGCTCATGCCACCACACCTGGCTAATTCTGGTATTTTTAGTAGAGACAGGTTTTCACCATGTTGGTCAGGCTGGTCTCTAACTCCTGACCTCAGGTGATATACCCATCTCTCAGCCTCCCAAAGTGCTGGGATTACAGGCATGAGCCACCTTGCCTGGCCAGGAATTTTCATTCATTGCTGGTGGAAATGCAAAATGGTACAACCACTTTGGAAAATATTTTGATACCTTTTTTTTTTTTTTAAACAAAGGTAAATATACTCTTGCCATCTAATCCTGCAATTGTACTCCTGAGTATTTAGCCAAAGATGATGAAGTAAGTTCACACAAACACCTGCACACACATGTATATAGTTATATACTAGAGTATAATTATAATTACCAAAACTGGAAGGCAACCAAGTTGTCTTTCAGTAGGTGGATGAATAAATAAATGATGGCATATTCAGACAATGGAATATTTTTCATAGGCAAAAAGAAATGCACTTAACAAGCCAAGGAATACGCAAAAGAAACTTAAATGCACATTAATAAAGAACCCAGTCTGAAAAGTCCACACACTTTGGTTATTCCAAATATATGACATTCTAAAAAGGCAACAGTATGAAGAGAAAAAAACAATCTCTGGTTGCTAGGGTTACAGGAAAGGGAAGGATGAAGAGGTTTAGGACAGTAAAAGTATTCTGTGTGATAGCTATGACAGTAGACACATGCCGTTAAAACTTTGCCCAAATCCATAGAATGTGCAACACCCAGAGTGAACCCTACTTATATTACAAACTTCATGTGATAATGATGTGTCAATGTAGGTTCGTAAGTTGTAGCAAATGTTACAATCTCCTCTGTTAGGGGATGTTGATAATGGGGAAGGTTATGTATATGTGGGAACAGAGGGCATATGAGAAATATCTGTAATTGCTCAATTTTACTGAGAAGCAAAAATTTCTATAAATAGACTTTAGTCTATTAAAAAATTGTATCAGAAATGAAGAATGTCTTTCATTGTCCATTAATATTGAACATGGCTGAGAAAACCTCTCAGTTTCAGGAGGCTAATAGAAACTTGCAAAACTGAAAAAAATGCTGAAAAAAAAGGAACAGAGTATTTTAGAAATGGGCAACAATTGGTCGGGTGTGGTGGCTCACACCTGTAATTCCAGCACTTTTAGAGGCTCAGGCAGGAAGATCACGAAGTCAAGAGTTCAAGACCAGCCTGACCAACATGGTGAAACCCTGTCTCTACCAAAAATATAAAAACTAGCCTAGCATGGTGTGGGTGCCTGTAATCCCAGGTACTCAGGAGGTTAAAGCAGGAAAATCGCTTGAACCCAGGAGGCAGAGGTTGCAGTGAACCAAGATTGCACCACTGTACTCAAGCCTGAGCAACAGAGCAAGACTCTCCATCTGAAAAAAAACAAAGAAAATAAAAGAAATGGAACAATTACAAAATGTTTCACATGTGCAATTATTAGTATACCAGAAACAAAAGAAAAACAGAAATGAACAGAAAAAAATATTTGAAACAATTTTGACTAACATCCCAAAATTAATGACAGATATGAAACAATTGATCTGTAAAACTCAGAGAACACCAATCAGGATAAATGCCAAAAAAGCTACCTAGGCATATCACATTCCAACTGCAGAAAATTATAAAAAGTCTTGAAAGAAGCTGGAGTAAATGGAATAGGGAAAACCTTTCCTATAGAAGCATAAACATAAGAATCATACTCAACTTTTCTTCAGAAAACATGCAAGTGAGAGGGGAATGTACTAAAATATTTGAAGTGTTGAGAAAAACAAAAAACAAAAAAACCAAAAACCTAGAATTCTTTATCTTTTCAAAGTAAAGTAGAAATAAAGATTTCTTCTTCAGACATTGATAAATGGAGGGAGTTTATTGCTGATAGGCATTCCTTGCAAGAAACATTAAAAGAAGTTCTTCAGAGAGAAATAAAATAATAGAGGTCAGAAACTTGGCTCTACATAAAGAAAGAGTATTATAGAAGAAGCTTATATTTCATTTGCATACAAAATAATTTGTTCAAAATAATAGCAACAATATATTTGATGACTACAGTTTACTATATGTAATATTAATAGCAATGATACAAGAGATCAATGGAAGGAATTAGGAATATTTTGTTCTTATAAACCACTTGCACTACTCATAAAGTGGCACAGAATTATTTTAAAATGCACCTGGACTTGTTACAAGTGCATATGCCAACTCTACAGAAACATTAAAGTGTAAAAAAAAAGAAAAATAAAGATATAATTTCCATGCTAGGGAAAGAGAAAAAAGGAATAATATGAAATGCTCAATTAAAATCACTAAGGCAGAAAAATTATAGAAGACAGAAAAAGGAAGAAAGAACAAGAGTAATGAATAGACAGCAAGAAATACGGTAGATATTAATCCAATTGTATCACCAGTCATCATAAATAGCAGTAGTTTAAATGCATCAATTAAAAAGAAGAGATTGTCAGAGTGGATTAAAAAAGAACCAACTATATGCTGTCACCAAAAAAGAACAGACTTATTTAAAATATAAAGATGCATATAGTTAAAAATAAAGGGATAAAGGAAGATATACCATGCTGACACTAATGAAACATAAGCTTAAGTAGCTGTATTGATTTCAGGCAAAACATACATCAAAGCAAAGAAAATTATCAGGAATAAAGGGTAGCCTTACATAATGACAAAAAGATCAAGTCCTTAAGAAGACACAAATATGTTTTATTGTGTATGCAGTTAACAAGAGAGCATCAAAATAGGTGAGGCAAAACTGACAGAACTGCAAAGAGAAATAGATGAACATATAATTAGAGTTGGAATCCTCAACACCACTCTGTCAGAAGTACACAGATCCAACAAGCAGAAAATCTGTAAGGACTTAGTTGAACTCAACAGCACCAGCAGTATCAATCAACTGGATACACCTGACATCTATTGACTACTTCAGCTAGCAACAGCAAAATACACATCCTTTTTAAGCTCACAGGGAACATTTACCAAGGCAGACCACATTCTGGGACACGAAACACATCTTAATAACTTTAAAAAGAATATAAATCATACAATGTCTGTTCTCAGACAACACAGAAATCAGCTGAACTATCCCAAAATACTTGGAGATTAAACAACACACTTCTAGTTAAAACAAGGGCCAAATAATAAATGTCAAGAAAATTTGAAAACACTTGGAACTAAGTGAAGAAAATACAACAGACAATTTGTGGGATGCAATACTTAGAGATAAACTTATAGTATTTAATATATAGTTTAGAAAAGAAGAAAAATCTAAAATCCACAACAAAATTCCACCTTAAGAAGCTAAAAAAAAGAAGAGCAAATTAAATCCAAAGCAAGCAGGAGAAAAGAAATATTCAAATTAGAGCATAAGTCAATGAAATTGAAAACAAAAGAAAAATTAACAAAATCAGAGACGGCACTGTGAAAAGGTCAGTAAAATAAATAAGCCTGAAGTCAAGCTAAGAAAGAGAGAAGGTACATGTTATTCATATAAAAAATGAAAGTGGGATATCAGTATAGATCCCACAGACATTTAAAAGACTATAAACAACTCTAGGCTCAAACATTTGATAATCCAAATGTAATGGTCCAATTTCTTGAAAGGTACAATCTACTACACTCTAAAAAATGCACTATTTGAATAGGCCTAAATCTACTAAAGAAATTGAGCTAATGATCAATAACTTTTCTAAATAGAAAACACTAGACCTGGATGAGTTTACTGCAAAATATGTAAGGAAGTAATAATACCAATTCTCCACAATCTCTTTCAGAACATAAAAGCAGAGGGATTACTTAACTCTTTCCATGAGGCCAACATTACTCTAACACAAAATCAGACCAAGGCATTACAAGAAAAGAAAACTATACCAAGGCATTATAAGAAAAGAAAACTATATGCCAATATCTCTGATAACCATAGATGTAAACATCTGCAATAAAATGTTAGCAATGAGAAACCAACAATGTATAAAAGAAACATGACCAAGTGAGATTTATCCTGGGAACGTAAGACTGATTCAATATTTGAAATTCAATTAATGTAATCCGTCAAATCAACCAGCTAAAAAAGACAAATCATATGATTATATTAAAATACGAAGAAAAACATGTGACAAAATTTAACACCTATTCATGTTAAAACTTCTCAGTATAGAAGGGATAGAGAAGAGCTTTCTCAACTTGATAATGAGCATTTTTTAAAACTTACAGCTTGTGTATACTTAATAATGAGAAACCTGAATCTTTTCCAAGGCAATTAAGTGTCCTCTCACTACTCCTTTTTAATATTGTGGTAGAAGTCCTTAATAAGTCAGTAAGAAAAGAAAAAGAAAGGTATAGTGATTTAGCACAAAAAAAATAAAACCACTTATCACATGATTGTCTATGCAGAAAACATGAATGAAAACAAAAATCTTCTGGAGCTACTAAGCAGTTATAGAAAGGCTTCAGTATACAAGGTTAATTTACACAAATCGATTGTTTTCCTATCAATCAATACCAGCAATGAACAAATGGAATTTGAAATTTAAAACACACCACCATTTATATTAGCAAAACCAAGAAAATGAAATGCTTAGGCATAAATTTAACAAAATATGCCCAGGATCTCTTTAATAAAAAGCATGTAACTCTGATGAAAGAAACCAAAGAACTAAACCAACTGAGAGATAATTCCATATTCATGGCTAAGACTCAATATTGTCAAGATGTCAGCTCTTCCCACCTTTCTTATAGCTTCAACACAACCTCAATCAAAATATCAGAAAGTTTTTAAATAGATATTGACACATGGATTATAAACTTTATATGGAGATGCAAAACACCCAGATTATCTAATGCAATGTTGAAAAATAACAAAGTCAGAGAACTGACACTACTTGATTTCTAGATTTACTATAAAGCTACGGTAATGAAGAGAGTGTGGTACTGGTGAAAGAACAGAAAAACAGATCAATGGAGCAGAATACAGCCCCAAAACACAGAGCCACACACATTTATTCAACTGATCTTTGATGAAGAAGCAAAAGAAATACAATGGCACAAAGAGAGTCTTTTCAACAAATCATTCTGAAACAGTCATACACCTACATGCAAAACAAGAAAAAAGAAGTCAGACACAGACCTTATATTCATCCACCAAATTAGCTCAAAATCAGTCATGTAACTAAATGTGCAATGCAAAACTCTGAGACTCCTAGGAAATAACGTAGGAGAATGATTACATGACCTGTGGTATGGTGATGAATTTTTACATACAACACCAAATGCATGATTCATCAAAGAAAAAAATTAGTAAGCCAGTCTTCATTAAAATTTAAAACTTCTGCTCTATGAATGACACTTTCAAGAGAATAGGATAGGTCAAACCTGAGGAAAAATATTTGCAACGGACCTTCTTTACAAAAGATTATTGTCCAAAATATATGAGACTCACGCAACTCAACAATGAGAAGAAGTGTAGCCTGATTCTAATAAGAAAACATGCTCCCCATCATATATCATTGGGAAAGTGCAAGTTAATATAATGGTAAAATACCACTGCACACCTACTAGAAAGGCCAGAGTCCAAAAAACTGAAGGTTTCAGCTGCTGGTGAGAATGTGATGGGCATGAACTCTCACTCACTGCAGGTAGGAGTACAGAGTGGTACAGACACTTTGGAGAAGAGTTTGGCAGTTTCTTGTAAAACTAAACATGCGTTAACTATGTGATCTAGTGGTGGCACTGCTTAGTATTTACCTAACGTGTTGAAGACTTTGTGTCCATAGAAAAGCTGCACACAAGTGTTTGTAGCAGATTTGTTCATAATTGACAAGACCTGGAGGAAGAGGGATGGTCTATCAAGCCAGAAAAAGACATGAAGGAAACTTTGGTTCATATTGCTGAGTGGAGGAGGCCAGTCTAAGAGGAAAAAGCAGGACAATGGAGACAATGAATAATACATGACTGATGGCAGATTAAAGCAGCAGAATGGAGGGAGAAACAAATAGACTGAACACAGAGGAGTTCGTAGGAAATTAATTCATTCTATATAATGCTCCACTGGTAGACATGTGCCATTATATGTTGAGACCTGTAGAATGCACAGCACCAGGAGTGAAAACCTTGGCGTGAACTGTGGACTTTGGGTGGTGATGATATGTCAATGCATGTTCGTCAATTACAGCAAATGCATCACTCTGATTCAGGATTTTAATGGTGGGATGAGAGGAAGGGATTTATGAAAATCTCTGTACCTTCTGCTCAATTTTCTTCTGAATTGAAAACTGCTCTAAAAAATTTCTATTTTAAAAAATTATATTTGAATATACATGGCTTTTTAAAAATTCTAGTACTCTCCAGAATAAAGTAGAAAAAAAATTTTACCTAAGGAATATATATTGTCATATTAAACAAATTGTTTAAGATTATTAAGATTGTGCTTACAAATAAATTCAACATATATAATTGCAAAATGTTTTGACTTACAAGTCATTTTGTTTTAGAGAAAATAAAATAGAAAATTGTGACATATTATGATTTTCATTCACCCCATTAAAAATTTAACTTTCTAAATCTACTGCCCATAGTCAGAAATTACTCTGTATAAGTATTTGCTTTTTGAAATATTGCCTAAAGGATTTTATTTTCAGTCATGGTCCAAGATAAAATCTGTGACTTTTAGAATGGAATAGAAGTATTTGATCCTCAGAGAATAGAATTTAATCAGATTGAAGGAAGATAGATGTGATGGACAGTTATTTATTTAAGAGTAATATGACTTTTCAGTCTTGATAAGCAAAGTGCCCTCTTTTAATATTAAAGTTGACAACTGAAGAGAACTCAGTTTTAAGTTCAGAAAGATAAAAGCATTTTTATATAACCCTAGGAAAGTTTTATGTTTTACACTGTGCATTAGTCCATTCTCCCACTGCTATAAAGAAATACTTGAAGCTGGGTAATTTATAAAGAAAAGAAGTTTAATTGGCTCACAGTTCTGCAAGCTGTATAGAAAGCACAGTGGCTATAGCTTCTGGGATACCTCAGGAAACTTACAATTATAACGGAAGGGGAATAGGAAGCAAGCATGCCTTACATGGCAGGAGGAGGAAAGAGAGAGAGGGACGTAGCTGCTACATACTTTTAAACCACCAGATTTTGTGAACATTCACTCACTATCACAAGTGTAGCACCAAGGGTAAAATCCACTCCTATGATCCAATCACCTCCCACTGTCTCACCTCCAACATTGGGGATTACAATTTGACATGAGAGTTGGGTGGGAACACAGACCCAAACCATAACACTCTGGAGATGAGTCATTAGATTACCTAGATAACAATAAGACTCTATCGTAGAGTTACTTTCTTTGTTTTGAGACAGAGTCTCACTCTGTTGTCGCCCAGGCTGGAGTGCAAGGGTGCAATCTCAGCTCACTGCAACCTCTGCCTCCCAGGTTCAAACAATTCCCTGCCTCAGCCGCCTGAGTAGCTGGGATTAAAGGCACGCACCACCACACCCAGCAATTTTTGTAATTTCAGTAGCGACAAGGTTGCACCATATTGGTCAGAGTGGTCTCGAACTCCTGACCTTAGGTGATCCACACACCTCAGCCTCTCAAAGTACTGGGATTAGAGTCATGAGCCACCACACCTGGCCTCTTAGTTATTTTCACAGAATTTTAAAGCCACTTCACTGAACACTGAGGTCTGCCATCCATTCCATTTCTTTTGGTGTTTCTCAGTTACTCACATAATACCTGGCTCACAGAATGCATTCAACGACAGCTGTTAACAAAAAGCAAACAAACAAAAAGGTATACGGGGAACTCTGTAAAACAGATCATTCCATGGGATATACTTTTGTCACTAGTAGTAACATACTTATTTTCTCTTCCATAAAAAGATGTTTCCGAGAGTCAAGAGTATTTACAGGTTGTTAATGAAACTATTGAGTAATTTCTCCCAACCAACCAATAGGCACAGCTTTGAAATCAGAGATTCTGATTCCAGAGGCTGGATGGAACCTACCACCTCAAATTGCATCCCAATATAATCAAGGCCTTTGTGCTGATGAAAATGGTTTTAAGATTGAATGATTAAAGTTTAAGATTAAATTGATAGCTGATTTTAAGACTACAAAATGAATGTACATACATGTTATTTGCCTAAGTTCATCAAGTTTCAAAGAAGCCATAAACTTGGTCTGAAGGCTAATCCATATATTAAAAGTTTTAAAAAAAGTGGAGAAATTATGAACCACATACTTTTTAAAAGGCATTCTTATGACTCTCACTAAAGACTCTAGTATTCATAAGGTTTTCTTGTATCTCAACTAATGATACTATGCTGACCGATTCCTCACCAAACAAGCAATTGATGATTTTCATTTTCCAAGAATAGCCACAATAAGAAAGGTAGTTAAAATGAATGGTCCTTTGCAACATTTTCCCTCCATCTCTCCAAAAAATCTTGTACAGAAAGACATTTCTAAGCTTGAAATGAAAAACACACTGTGGCTCTCATGGAGGAGGTTCTCAGTGGAGGCTGAGGTAGAAGGCGGGCATCTACCTTGTCTTCAAGTAGCTTCACTGCTGTATGTGAGGTGAAGGTTTTAGGTATGATATCCTGTTATGAAAACCACTTTTATAAATTCTATGGTTTTGCTCCCTTCTGATTTATTATTATTGAGGCAGAGTCTCGCTCTGTAGCCCAGGCTGGAGGTCAGTGGTGTGATCTCAGCTCACTGTAACCTCCACCTCCCAGGTTCAACTGGTTCTCTGGCCTCTGTCTCCTGAGTAGCTGGAGCTACAGACACACGCCCCCGTGCCTAATTTTTGTATTTTTAGTAGAGGTGAGGCTTTACCACATGTGCCAGACCGGTCTCGAACTCCTGACCTCAGATGATCTACCTGCCTTGGTCTCTCAAAGTTCTGGGATTACAGGCATGAGCCATCTTGCCTGGCTCCCTCCTGATTATTGAAGAGATATTGGTACTTGAAACATGAGACTCCAAACCGGAAACAGCATTGTCTCCATTGAAAAATGTCTTATCTACTTGGTAAAATACAGTTAGGACTGATTTCTCCAATTAGAGTCTCAGTGAGATCCTTTCCTCTGAAGCTCATATTTCTGGTAGATATAAAAAGCAGGGTGTTAAAAGTCAAGTTTGTATAGATTCATAGGTCAGAGTCCTTTCATACCTCAGATGTTTGAGAAGTATACAGAGCATGATGCTAAAAATCTTCTACTTACGTTCTTTTATGTGATGTGGGTCATTTTTTTTTTGAAAGAAAGAAAGAGAGAGAAAAGAAAGAAAGAAGGAGTGAAATAAAGAAAAAAAAGAATGTAAGAGAGAAAGAAAGAGGAAGAGAAAGAGGGAGAGAGAACGGGATTCTTGTTCTATTGCCCAGGATAGAATGCAGTCTAAAAA